>JASAND010006218.1:0-16353 GCA_030248195.1 Trissonchulus latispiculum
TATCATTCCATAACGTCGAGTCAGTTGACATTTCTGCCTTCAAAAAGTCTTCAATTTGGGACGTTATCGACATCCCAGCAACGAAAAACAGTAAACGTAATCGAATCGAATATCGATTAGTGCTTCGTCGGAAGACACTCTTTTATACTGTGGTCTTGATTGTGCCCACCGTCCTTATGTCATTTCTTAGTATGATCGTTTTCTACCTACCGACAGATGCCGGTGAGAAGATTTCACTTGCCATCTCAATTCTACTTTCCTTGGTCGTTTTCATGCTTCTAGTTTCCAGAATTCTTCCCCCAACATCCAAAACGATTCCTTTGATGGCCAAATATTTATTGCTCACGTTCATACTAAACGTTGTTACTATTATGGTGACAATAGTCGTAATTAATGTCTTCTTTCGTGGACCCACCACTCACACAATGCCGCGTTGGGTTAAGCGATTGTTCATTGATTTCCTCGCTACCCTGCTCTGCATGCGGCGACCTCGACGACGTCGTGCTGTCATTCAGTTGAGCTATGAACCCCTGACGCCTCCCGATTCACCTCAAACACCGCGAAAATGGGATTCCCCAACCACGCAAAGGCTTCTTCCAGACTCGCACTCCCATGGTCTGTCGACTGTCACCAACTTCGAGCACCATCGAAATTGCCAGTTCAGTCGCACTTATTCAAACGAGGCCACCGAAGTGGATCAGAGCTATTTATTATCCAAAAGCATGTTGGTTCATTTACCACCCGAAGCCTTTAAAGCCATCGAAGCCATTGACTATATCTCCGAGCATTTGAGGGAAGACGAAAAGATTAGAAAGGTAATTATTATTTCATCACCTTGCTGCACTTAATAGGTACAATCCGTATATACGTTGCAAAGAGCCTAAAGCCACAACTCGGACAAAAACAGTTCAGCTGTAACAAATTTCCCAGCTGCGGTAACATTATGCTAATTATTATTATTATTATTATTATTATTATTATTATTATTATTATTATTATTATTATTATTATTATTATTATTATTATTACTATAAGAAGTTCTAAGAATACTGTGCTAGAAGCAAACAGAATACTGTTTTGACGCATGTTTCTTTGCTTAGTTGTTTTTACGAGTTCTGGCTACTGCTACGATTTCACAGGTATCCTAAAAGCAAAAATGTTGCACTGGTAAACTCAAGGCCGCACATCGTAAATTTTCAAATCCATTATTCAAGTATTTCACATCTATTAATTTGTAATGCAGTAACATTAAATTAATCATGAGGAATGAAAACTTAAATAAAACCGACATGAGCAAACAATGTGATCTTTGTAAATATAAAGTGATTGAATGTTCGATTTTTTAGCAAAGATCTGATTGGCAATATGTGGCTATGGTGATCGATCGGCTATTGTTGTACGTATTTTTCGGAGTTACTGTTGGTGGTACTTTGGGTATAATGCTTTCTGCTCCAACCGTTCTGGAGCATATTAATCAGGACGAAATATTGAAGCGACTAGAAGTTAAATACGGCGGCGGATAGCATTGCGCTGAAGAGTTTTTAAAACATTGTCTTATAAACATTATTTTCTTCCTTAAATATTGTCAGTTTGAATTGTTAGTTTTAATAAAGTAATTTGATTTAATACTTTAAGGATAATTTTAAGGATAATACTTTCAAGATGAATCAATTCAGATGAATTAATCACGATGTTTTTATTCCAGCTCGAGCTGGAATTTATAAAAAGGGGTTTAGTAGCTTTTGAGTGTACTGAGTCATTTCTCTATACATTAGAAGCCTTATGTTCAGCACAGGGCAATATGCTAATTAAGTTTCAGACTAGTTATGATGTCGTAACGGCACCCTTCCGCAGTCTTTGTCAGCCGTCCAGGTGACATTCTTAACGCCAGTGCTGCATGGGAGAGAAGCACAAAAGTGCATTTCTATGGCTTTGAGCTGGACTGTTCATGCAACAGCTCAGTAGTCAGCCGAAGCTGAAGTTGAAAATAATTAAAATCGAAAAATGTAAAGGTTTCACGGCCGGCAAATCAAAGCTAAACTTAACAATGGCCGGCTCAATTTCTCACACTAAGTACCTTTTATCAATGTGCAAACACTAGTCTAACACTGGCTTGCACCAATGAAGAATAACTGAAGAACAACCTGGTCTCTTGCGCTTTCTCCTCCCCCCCCCAGCATCCCCCTTTCCCTCAGTTATGTTCAAGGTTAACTCTATTCTTCAACTATTCTGATTGGTTCACAACAAGGGGGTGCTTTTTCCTATTGGACAGTTTCAATACAAACTGTTAACATCAAGAACATCCGATTTTTTCGGTCGCTCTATTTCAAATAATATATATTACGAGCAATTAAAAATAAATTCAACAAAGCATTAAAGAAAAAGCGACCGTGTATATTTAAAAGGTCCCTCCTTATCCCTAGACCAACCTTTAATCCTGCTCCAGTCCTGATGGGATCATTTTCAAGATAGGATTCAATAAAAAAGGTGACCGAAAATGAAGAAAATACCGCCCTTTAAATATCGGTTAAACTAAAGTCTGACACAAAAATGTGTGTACAAAATTTGTAAGGCCTCCAGTGAACTCAGTATACGTCGTAACCCCATAAAACCATATATTTTCGGAATCCTTGCAGCGAGATGAACATTTTTATAAAATTTAAAATTTTTTAAAATTTCAAAAATTTTAAAATTTTTCGGGGAATTTTTTCGGACCGTTCAAGCTATTCAGCTTATTCTTTCAGAAAAATTTTCCCGTCCGAAGACGCATCGATTGACACAAGAACGAAAAAAATCGGTTGAGAAATAAGCATTTTATTCCAAAATTTCGTTTTTCCATTTCCTTTGATGTTTGCCGCTTTTTGCAAGTTTGACTGGTTATTACTCGCGACTCGCTCAACTTAAAATTTTTTCGATTAGATTTTCAGGACCGCCTAGGCGTCCGCTTTGACCTCATATATGTGGTATTTCAAATTTTGAAAATCGATTTTTTTAAAAAATACCACTTTTTGACCAAAAATTTCGGCAAAGAAGATTTAGCAAAAGTGAATAAAAATAACATGATCATAAAGTTCAAGCTGAGCTGAATCCAACGATATAAAGCTTTTCTTGCTGCGACTTATATTGCGCCAGCAATGAATTTTTAAACAATATCCCTTATTTCAGCTAGTTTTGCTAGTTTACACTGCTTCAGTCAAATCACGGCGGCAACATCAAAGAGAGCCAAAAACCAGCTGAAATAAGGGATATTGTTTAAAAATTCATTGCTGGCGCAATATAAGTCGCAGCAAGAAAAGCTTTATATCGTTGGATTCAGCTCAGCTTGAACTTTATGATCATGTTATTTTTATTCACTTTTGCTAAATCTTCTTTGCCGAAATTTTTGGTCAAAAAGTGGTATTTTTCAAAAAAATCGATTTTCAAAATTTGAAATACCACATATATGAGGTCAAAGCGGACGCCTAGGCGGTCCTGAAAATCTAATCGAAAAAATTTTAAGTTGAGCGAGTCGCGAGTAATAACCAGTCAAACTTGCAAAAAGCGGCAAACATCTGTAGAGATAGTATGTAAATCATTCATTTATATACTATCTCTACATCGATGTAGAGACAATACATAAATGAATGATTTACATACTATCTCTACATACTCTTGATATTACGGACATCTTTAATACCTAATTTGCATTTCCACAAAATACCCCATCCTTTGAAAGCACGCGCCCTCGCCGTGGTCCAAACAGTCAGTGGAATAAAATTATTGTTAACCTAGCTAACCTAGCTACTAGTACATAATAAAACAAATTTTAGTAAACGAACAAAAACCTGAAACAGCATCTCGCACACGCGGACTCCCCTGCCCTAAGCCGACTACACCCTACTGGCTTAGCGGGCACGTGTAAAAATACACCGGAACCTCCGGGACAGACAAAATACGGAACAACATATATACAGGGAAGGAAACAAGGGCCACAACGAGAGTCACCCTCAAAAAAGAGGGGCTATTCTGAAAGTTTTTACCAAATAAATTCTGAACCTCGGAACAAATATTCCGGAACCTCCGATAACAAAAACTTTCCCGAACCTTGAACTAGTATTGAAAATGACAGCAGCGAAACCACAAGTGAAAGTTGGAAAAATATCGACACAATAAAGTAAACAGCGTAACAAACAGTATATAACAAAACAGAAATTATTCTGGCATACAGTGAACAAGTTTGCTGGGGAGATGGACAGGGAAGAACTGGTGTGCCACAGGCCATTACAAAACAGCCAAATGATGCACCAAGAATTTGTCTGTCAGAAACAATCAGGTCTTCAGCAATATCCACCGGGAGAGGGGAGAGGCGACGAACCCTGATCGCTCCTCAAACCCGCCGCAGCCAAGGGAACCGGTTCCACGGAAGGACCAGGGTCCACCTCCGATCCCCCACGGAAGACAGTCCTCCCCAAGCCCGCGGATCCTGACAGCAACATGGGCGCCGAACCAAGAGTGGAAACATTTATCAGTAAGCCCACAACAACCAAGATTCCGTCACGTTGACTGCTCGCCGTTGTGCTACAGCCACCTGGACTGACTATAGCCTTCAGAAGCACAGTCAAATCTGAGCCGAAACCCCCGCCACATATACCACATCCGCATCCGCCGCTAACCGTTCCAGAAACCACAGCCCGAACACATCCGGAACTGACAACCAGACCAGCATCTGAACCTCCTCCAGCCACAAGGAGGCCGGAGCCTCCACTAGCCAAAATTACACCCAGAACCTCCGATATCCCGAGGATATATTAGAACTTCCGCCAAATCACTAACGGGACCAGAACCTGAGTCTCTACCAGCCTGAAAAAAGGTTAGACCGTTACCAGCCAGGTAGGCCCTCAACCTGGTATATGTGGCGAGGGTTTCGGCTCAGATTTGACTGTCCTTCTGAAGGCTATAGTCAGTCCAGATGGCTGTAGCACAACGGCGAGCAGTCAACGTGACGGAATCTTGGTTGTTGTGGGTTACTGACCAATGTTTCCACTCTTTTTTCGGCGCCCATGTTGCTGTCAGGATCCGCGGGCTTGGGGAGGACTGTCTTCCGTGGGGGATCGGAGGTGGACCCTGGTCCTTCCGTGGAACCGGTTCCCTTGGCTGCGGCGGGTTTGACGAGCGATCAGGGTGCGTCGCCTCTCCCCTTTCCCGGCAGATATTGCTGAAGACCTGATTGTTTCTGACAGACAAATTCTTGGTGCATCATTTGACTGTTTTGTAATGGCCTGTGGCACACCAGTTCCTCCCTGTCCATCTCCCCATCAAACTTGTTCACAGTATGCCAGAATAATTTCTGTTTTGTTATATACTGTTTGTTACTACTATACTGTTTACTTTATTGTGTCGGTATTTTTACAACTTTCATTTGTGGTTTCGTTGCTGTCATTTTCAATACTAGTTCAAGGTTCGGGAAAGTTTTTGTTATCGGAGGATCCGGAATATTTGTTCCGAGGTTCAGAATATATTTGGTAAAAACTTTCAGAATAGCCCCTCTTTTGTGAGGGTGCTCTCGTTGTGGTCCTTGTTTCCTTCCCTGTATATATGTTGTTCCGTATTTTGTCTGTCCCGAAGGTTCCGGTGTATTTTCACACGTGCCCGCTAAGCCAGTAGTGTGTTCTCGGCTTCGGGCAGGGGAGTCCGCGTGTGCAAGATGCTGTTTTAGGTTTTTGTTCGTTTACTAAAATTTGTTTTATTATGTACTAGTAGCTAGGTTAACTAGGTTAACAATAATTTTATTCCACTGACTGTTTGGACCACGGCGAGGGCGCGTGCTTTCAAAGGATAGGGTATTTTGTGGAAATTTCCAAATTTCTATATGATGGAAAAGTTTAAGACTTCGGAATGAATATGCAAATTAGGTATTAAAGATGGCCGTAATATGTAAATTAGTTTAACCGATATTTAAAAGGCGGTATTTTCATCATTTTTGGTCACCTTTTTTATTGAATCCTATCTTAAAAATGATCCCATCAGGACTGGAGCAGGATTAAAGGTTGGTCTAGGGATAAGGGGGACCTTTTAAATATACACGGTCGCTTTTTCTTTAAAATATAAATTATTTGAAATAGATTATTCATTTGTTCATTTTGTTTCTCAAATTCACTTAGGGATCTTAAATCACACGCTCTGTATGAGCCTTCTCGTTTCAAATAAATAGATACTTTTATTTTACACATGTAAATTAACTACCAGAACCGTTGCCGGTAATGCAAGCGTCCCCTTAAACAAACATTATATTTCTTCTTTGACTGTTGTAATTGTGTCCATTACGTCACAAATACTGGGAAGTATTAAAGAATGAAAGAAAATTGCACACCACCAAGCGACCGAAAAAATCGGGCGCCTGTGGCGGGGCTCGAACCCGCGGTCTCCTGCTTAACGCGCAGACTCTCTACCAACTGAGCCACAGGTGCTTCAGGAATAAGGCTATTCTTGATGTGAACAGTTTATATTGACACTGTCCAATAGGCAAAAGCACCGCCTTGTGAACCAATCAGAATAGTTGAAGAATTGAGTTGCTCAGGGATAAAGTCAACCTCCAGCTTAACTAAAGAATAGCTGAAGAATAAAAATAACCCCGAGTTTACTAGCAAAGCATAAGAAAGCGGAAACTGTTATATTTTTTGTTCGGACAATAATTGTAGTTTCGGATGAAACCAACTTACTCCGAAAAATAATTTGGCAGGCATTTGTTTTTATTAATTCTGAATTTCCATTCTCAATTCAAGCTCTAGCATTGCAAGTGCAGAGCACTTTGAGGTAGTCGACATGCTTCTCTAAACGCTTAGCCATAGCTAACTGTTATGCAGCAGGTTAGGTGTCTTTTCAATTCTTCTTATGTCTTTTTCAATTTATAGACACCATTTGGCTCATTTGGAAATATTGTTGACCTCAGCCGAAAGTCATCTGGTGTGTTCTGATCTAAGTCAATAAGCAGGTACCCATGAGGTTTCTGCGTGGTTAAACGCTTGCATGCAACCGTCTACTTTACCGGGAAACATCTGCTTAGCCAGAT
The DNA here is from genome assembly GCA_030248195.1 of Trissonchulus latispiculum. NCBI lineage: Eukaryota > Metazoa > Nematoda > Enoplea > Enoplida > Ironidae > Trissonchulus > Trissonchulus latispiculum. The sequence continues at coordinate 7,049 of JASAND010006218.1, forward strand.
TCAGAGGAGTGAGTTTGTCAGCTGGATTTTTCATCAAGACTATATATTGGGCGTTGATTCGGCTAGTACGTCGCTTATCGAAACATATGTCTTGAGTAATGTGTATTACGCTATACGACCAATGATGGCACCCGCGAGTAAACAACTCAATTAGTCTAGAATCTTTCTGCACCTCGGACATTAAATCATCTATCACCACTAGAGTAGACCGGCCTGTTTTCAACTCTTCTAGTTCAGGAATTCCCTGGTGAAATTCAACATCAGGTAAATCATCATATGTTGCTTGCCACTCGCTGTAGCACCACAGAATGCGCTGTGGACTAGGAACTATCATTTGGTCTGAGAAATGTATCAGCTTAGACACGAATGTTGTTTTACCGGCCTTAGTGGGAGCGGCTACTATGCAGGTGAAAGGATGTTGAAATTTCAGAAATGGAGTGGCAATAACGTTTTGGGCCATCCCGCTTACGCCTATCAAAAGCTTAGAGAATAAACAAACACAACAAAAACTACTTTTTATTAATTTAGCAATTATTTCGCACACAGTATATACTCAGTCATTAAAAATCACCAGTTTAAATTAATTCGTTTCTGATTTTTGTTTCATAAGTATTTGTCCCAGTTTATTCTTTCCAAGCCAGGAGGTTGCTTCTCTCAAGTTAGGATCGTTTATATCCATGCCAATTCCCCAAAACACATATGACTTGCCTGCTTCGGCCAAGATGTCATCACCTGTGTTGACCAAAAGAGTTTCAATCTCAGGATGTTGCCGTAGCTTTCCCTTTGTAATAAATTCCATCCCACTACAGGCAACATTTGTCGATATGTTTTCGTTGTAATTTTCCATTGATAGAGAATGGAGACCAGGAATTTAAAATGTTCCAATGAGTCTTCCAGTCTAAGAAATATCGCGCTTTCTCAGCCTGATAATAGTGCTCAGCAGAGCGGTAGACGACTCCACCAATGATAAAACTGGCGACATATAGAAGCTGCTAAATGGATGCCATCCAGAATGAAAAATGCAAGCCAATGATCCATCGGAAATGTTAACCGTTTAATGCCTGAATTTTCTCTGGACTAACGGCTGAATGAAAATGACCGATGTCAGATTTTTGGCTACCGTTTTATACTGGGAGCACGTAGAGAGATGGGACTACCACCAATCGATAGAGAATTGACTGCTCTACATTTCGTATGTAAGCGTCCCCGATCCACTCAGAAAAAGTTAGAAGCCGTCAAAGTCGGAAAAAGTGCGAATTTTTTAGAAAGTTCCATTGCAGGAAATCAACTAATTGATTTCTAGGAGCAAGAGTTGATTCTGAGGCAGAATAAACTATACGTTATTTTAATGCGCAGAATCTCCCCTATCACCTGATCAAACGGCTTTTCCGAAGACGCACTACCGCTGACTCTGGATTCATTTGAATGCAGTGCTCGAACAGGGCTTGAAATCATCAACATTTTCATTGCCTTCGGAATGCCATAGAAACTCGATTTTTCAAGCAGGTGTGGAAATATTTTCTGAAAATAGGGTGGACGCTTTGAAGAAAAAAGGAGCAAATTTCCAGACTGCCAACCGGCAACTGAACCCTGTCCCAAAAATAAGATGACGAAAATCACCACTTGGGTCATATGTCCCTTACCGGCATTAAACGGTTAATACGGACCGAGCTTGGCCGCACAAGCGTATCCACCGTCGATTGGCTATTAAAATTGATTTGTAGGGATTGAGAATGCACTTCAGTCCTGTGCTTTCTCAAGGATCGGAGGGTTTTAAATGTCTGGCCACAACAGGTTCTAGCTTGACGATTAGCATGAACCTTGCGAATATGGCGCCGCCTACCAGCAATGATAGAGAAGGTTTCTTCGCATTGAGTACACTTGAAAGGCATTATAATGCAACCGATCGGTTCCACAAAATTAGACAAAGTGAGTATTTCAGAAATTTGTCTCCTCTTTATAATTGTTGATTACGTAATCATGCAATCATCAAGCCAATAACATACACAGAAGTAAGAAAGGTTCATCATTATAGCTAAGCTTCGTAGAGTTTTAGCAAATCGGCGTGAGTAACGTAACTTGGTCCTATACGTGCAAACATTATTTCGCGCTCAGATACAAGACAAAGCTGAACGTCATGATATTGGGCTATGAGGGGACAGAGAAGATCTTTTGTCTCCTGTAGTCGACACTTTTCCACTAAAGCACATCCAAAGGAAGTTTGAATCGTTTGAAATTGTTTTATTGGATAAACTCGCCGTAACCTATTTTGGCGAATACCAACGAACCCATTGGGAAGCAGCGCTACAATTATGGGATTGAACGTTTCGTCTTGCTGATTACTCGTGGTATCTTCATAAAGTGAATCGTTGCTTAATTGTTGCAGAGTGGTTACATAAAAAATTATTGCCGGACAAAGAGCTGCGATCGTAAGTATTAAAAACAGAATAAGTATACGGAGAAGATTAGTCCGCTTCATTTTGCTGATTGCAGTAAAGTTTATATTAATTGCAGCATTGTTTATATTAACATTGTTTGTAGCAGTAAATGCCTTCTGCTCCTAATGTCAGTTGTTGTAAAAGCAACTTTGGAGTAAAATTACACAAATGGGTCTAACCTTACGCTGCATATCAGTGCAATACACTTTACAAATACGCCTTTACTAAAGTCTGACCAAAAAATGTAGAAAGCGAAATTGTTTGCTTTATATCTCGTAAACGCTTCAAGATAACTGCCATAAATTATATATTTTCTGAACCGGAATGATGAGATCTTTCTTCTCGTGAAAAAATTTTTTTGAAATTTCCCGTGCGATTTCAAAGGGTGCCGCTTTTATATGTCCAGAAGGATTGGTAATCTACAACCACGATTTTTCAGGAAATTTTCCCTTGCCCGAATGTCCTCACACCAAATTTCAGCTTTGTTGGTTGAAAATTGCGTGAGTTACTCCATTTTTGATTTTCAAAATCCTTGATCTTTGCCGCTTTTTCGACTTTGACTGGTTGTTACTCCCACTCGCTCAACGAAAAAAATTTTTGATTGATTTTCAGACCCCTGTGTCCGCTTTCATCTGATATACTGTTTTCAAAATTTGAAAGTCGATTTTTTCGAAAAATACCACTTTTTGACCCAAAATTCCGGCAAAGCGAATCCACCAAAAGTGAATCAAAAATAACATAATCATAAAGTTCATTATGAGCTGAATCCAACGATATAAAGTTTTCGTGGCTACGACTTATATTGCGCCAGCAATGAATTTTTAAACATTTCCCTTATTTCAAGCTGGTTTTTGGCTTCCTTTGATGTTGCCGCCTAGATTTACCTGAACCAGCGTAAACTAGCAAAAACCAGCTGAAATAAGGAAAATGTTTAAAAATTCATTGCTGGCGCAATTAGTCGTAGCCACGAAAATTTATATCGTTGGATTCAGCTCATAATGAACTTTATGATTATGTTATTTTTATTCACTTTTGCTGGATTCGCTTTGCCGAAATTTTGGGTCAAAAAAGTGGTATTTTTTCGAAAAATCGACTTTCAAATTTTGACAATACCACATATCAGATGAAAGCGGACACCCAGCGGTCATGAAAATCCAATCAAAAAATTTTTTTCGTTGAGCGAGTGCGAGTAACAACCAGACAAAGTCGAAAAACGGCAAAGATCAAAGGATTTTGAAAATCTAAAAAATGGAATAACTCACGCAATTTTCAACCAACAAAGCTGAAATTTGTGTGTAGACATTCGGCAGCGGGAAAATTTTCCTGAAAAAATCGTGGTTGTAGCATTTACCAATCCTTCTGGACATATAAAAGCGGCACTTTATCGCAGGAAATTTCAAAAAACTTTTTTCATGAGAAGAAAGATCTCATCATTCCGGTTCAGAAAATATATAATTTATGGCAGTTATCTTGAAGCGTTTACGAGATATAAAGCAAACAATTTCGCTTTCTACATTTTTTGGTCAGACTTTAGCATTCTAATTAATACAATTCTATCCATAGCAAAGTCACTAACGTTCCAATGTTGAAATGTCCTATTAAAAATCAGTATATCCAAAAGGTACAGTTGTAAAATCGTCAAATAAAATACGTTTGTCGTAGACACGTTGATAAATCTTTGTCATTGTTTTACTGCAAATATCTGAACTTCGTTTGTCCTTGTTGATTTGGGAATGCTGAACTGGTAAATTACTTCCAGAATTATTAATTTGATCATGGTTTCTTTTGTGATCTTCTCAGACGCGGAAACATTCAAAGGCACTCCTTTGAGTTTCAGCTCACAGTGCTTCTCCCCATCTTGTTTTCTAACTGTATAGCCATAGTTCTTTGGACCCAGAGACCAAAATTCTTCTACCACTGCAGTGGAACCATGGCAATCGGTGATTTTGACTTTGAGCTCTCCCAGTCCACTGCAAGTGGTGGGTTCCATTGGCTCCTCACCCTTCCGGCTAATGAAAAACATGCTGCCTAAACAAAGGATACTAGATTAAGAAATCTGAAGATGCTCTTGCTTTCCATTATAATTTATCTATTCGTTTGTCAAGGCTTCATTTTTAAAAGCCAGTTTCCAGTTTAATATTTAAGTTTCTTTAAATATATACATAGAATGCATTACGATTCTGTACCAAGAGTACTCAATATTGTCGTTAAAAGTTTCCATGCCGTAGCCTCGAAAGAAATTTATTTAGTCAGTAGCGCAAAACATATGCGGTCAAATTGGCATTACCAAAACATAAACTGAAACTAAAACATATCCTTTGATCGACTCTTAGCCATTTGATATATCAAACATACCCGTGTCGAAGTAAAGGATATTCGGACCAACTTGTTCCAGATATGTATGCAGTTTCAATGTGGCATAAGCTGTAGTGAAAGCCGCGACCACCACATTGCTCGTTGCATCTGGAGGCATCATATCTGTCTTGCGTTTGAAGGAAACCTGCGCCATGGAGTTATATTCGGTGAAATAAACATCATGTGTCGTCAAGAAGATAGTGCACCAGTTGATGATAATCTGTCACATAATCGGTATTAGTGAAATTTGTTCTTTTCCGAAATATCCCCAGAAGCTAGAATTAAAGTTAAGTGCAATAAAACGATAAAATTGAGGATCTCTTTCGGCATAGAATTTACAGTACCATACGAACAACGGATGAACACTTTCTAGTTATATACCATGTGCACATTTGATGCAGCTGCAGTCAAGGTACCATATATCATGTTTCTCAATTTGTTAACTGAATTTTAATGTGTTCCATAGAAAAAGATAAAAATATATTTTAATCATCGTATGACTACATGCATATCTGTCGGTTGGATCCAATGTATATATATATATATATATATATATATATATATATACCTGTTAAGCATTGTTTTATCTACTGCTCTTCTGCCCGGATTTTTTCTACTTTTTCTGGACTTAGAGTAACGCCTTCCAGTTTTTCGTAGTTGTCGATGTATCCACGTCTATCCTCTTCTGAAATACAGCTGGATGGCCACCCTTCTTGTTTGAACTTTAGAAAAGTTTGCACATATTCCTTAAATTAGGAGGATGACTTATTTTCCCAGTGCCAAACTTCATAAATATCCATAACGTGATATCCCAGGTCAACCGCCTTTTCTAATTCTGGTATGCACCAGGCTCCAGTGGCTGACCGTTGTTCTGGCAAATGTTCACATTTTTCTGACTGGCAGGTGTCGGCGCAGAGCTTGCAGAGCGGAAATAGCAATTTGCTTCGGCTAATGGGGAACCTCAGACCCCGAAATTCACAAAACAGCGATTTTTCAAAATTTTCAAAATTTGGCATATTATACATCAATCGAAAGCTCTCAGTGCATGGATGAATTCTTCTCATAAAAAATCCAGTCCAAATCAAAGAATAGTCCAAAGAAATAGTGCAAATTTTGGTCATTTTTTCGACTTTCTAAGATCTCGCTGATTTTTACATATTTTATGGTCCAAGCGGTATATTTTAACGAGTTTTTAAAATTAAAGTTGTAAGTCGTACGTTTGCTGCGTGATTTCACCTCAAAGTTGAGGTTTCATGTGTTAAGGTAGTGATTCCTTTCTGGCACACATTGTTGTTTGGCGACGTAAATCAAGATAAAATTTGACGAAACTTTCCGAAATAAGTTCTTTTAGCGCTCTAACACCCTCCGCGCAATCTCGATTCAAAAATTCGAGATTTCCGGTAAGAGTGGTTTTTCCCAATTTCTGAACGTTTGTCAACTGCTATACAGTTATGACTATATTCATTCGAATGATCTCATTGAGCTTCACATTTTTGCTTTTTAGAGCAAGTTTCTAGCTTTTCCTCTATCGTGAGATATAGCCGATTTTCTTGTTTTGGCGTCGAAAACTTGTCATTTTTGCAGAAATCAAATAATCCAACATTTCTTGAACAACGCAAGTCATAAAATCAAACTAAGTGCGTCTGTCTGAAGGTCTCACAGGGACAACTTATCCGACGCATGATCGTCTTCCAACTGCAAGCCTGCAGCATAGTCGGCTGCTATAATAAAAATGTAGTTTTTGCAAAAACACGACCAATTTTTTTCCAAAGATTATGAAGCATTCACCATGCAAGCTGGAGGGCTGCTACTGAACAAATGCGTTCTGCACAAATGTACCCAGGAACGACTTTTTAGTTGCTCCGATTGCTGCTTCCTAGCTAAAGTAATCGCTTGACAAATTTGGAAAAAGTAGGCAAGGTTACGCGCACATTTCAGCTTATTTCTCTATAACGAAGAGCGATTCCACAATAAATAAAAAATCGTCCCCAGCTATTTGATGGAGGTATCGAATGACATAACCGATGTCTTGAAATTGACTTGAGTCTGCAAAAATTCTGGAAAATTATACTTCTTCTAAAATGCGTTAAAAATATTTTAGAAAAGCAACATTAGTTTCGTGGCATGCATGAAAAAGAGAAAATCTTAAGCCACATTTTGATATAAAAATGGCTTCTTAACTCCAAGTAATGGATGAGTAATAATGGTGCAAACTTTATGTGACCAAAGGGAATCACCACCTTAAGTTTGCGTTGTACATACTAAATTTAAGAATTAGATTGAGCTAATAAATGATTTTAAAATAAATATTTTTAATTTGAGCACGAAGAACTGGAAGATTATTTTATTTTTCATTCAGAATTGGTCTAAATCAACCATATAACTTCTATCACTTTTATTTCAACCTCTAAATACATCTTAACACATATGACCCCAATTTAACTATGTCACCGCCCAAACGAGTTGGGGGAAATACTAAAGAGATCCCTTTAATGCAATAATAATCCTGGCGCAATAATAAACGAAATGACCTAAGGTCAAAGAAAAAAGAGAAGTTTCAATAACTGCTAATGTACAGTTACTTAGTTACTTAGGTACTAAAACTTTTATCCCCTGTCCGCCTGCATAGTAAAACCAGTAGTAAATCATAAAACTTGCATACTTCCCAAATCAAGAATCCCTGTGATAAACTAAAAGAAAATCATAAAACAGCTGTACATGAATACAGCTTATTCACAAAGCAAGTATATATCACAAGCAAAACCAATACAGACTTTGCATGCCTGAGTTTTCTAACAATAGATATTAGATTTTCTAAAATTTACAACTTTTTGAAAATTATTACGCAAAACAAAGTTTTACAGTCTGTATATATGCAAAAGCTTGTGGGGAATCTGCTTATGTGTTCGCCAAATGACCAAAGCGAATCACCGCCTTAAGCATAAGGAAACATATTAAAACGTTTCACTTTTTTGGAGTAGTGTCAAAAACTCTCGAAACTGGGCAATGCTAACCGATATCATTAGAAAGGCCTGGATGAGGACTGTGATTTGTTGGAATTAGAATTTTGACTTAGGCTTCTAAAAGTTTTTAATTAGTTTTTGAACATTTAAAATTTGAATCCATTTTAAAAGAGGGTCAAATTTTAAATATTCAAAAATTGAATAAAAAATTTAAAGCTCTAAATCAAAAATCTAATTCCATCAAATCACTGACCTTATCCAGGCCTTTCTAATGATACCAGATACGGCTGGTTAGCATTGCCCAGTTTCGAGATTTTTGACACTACTCCAAAAAAGTGAAACTTTTTAAGTTTCCTATGTTTAACACATGAGACCTCAACTTTGAGGTGAAATTACGGAACAACCGTACGACTTACAACTTTAATTTTAAAAACTCGTTAAAATATACCGTTTGGACAATAAAATAAGTAAAAATCAGCGAGATCGGAAAAAGTCGAAAAAATGACCAAAATTTGGACCCCCCCCCCTTTTAAGGTGGTGATTCCCTTTGGTTACATAAAGTTTGCACCATTATTACTCGTCCATTACTTGGAGTTAAGAAGCCATTTTTATATCAAAATGTAGCTTGACATTTTCTCGTTTTAATGCATGCCATGAAACTAATGTTGCATTTCTGAAACATTTTAACACATTTTAGAAGAAGTATAATTTTCCAGAATTCTTGCAGACTCAAGTAAATTTTTTCGCGAGACATCGATTATGTCATTCGATACCTCCATCAAATAGCTGGGGACGATTTTTTATTTATTGTGAAATAGCTCTTCGTTATAGAGAAATAAGCTGAAATGTGTGCGTAACCTGTATTTTGCCTACTTTTTCCAATTTTGTCAAGCGATTACTTTAGCTGGTGTGAGCAATCGGGGCAACTAAAAAATCGTCCATTTATTATTTGTGCAGAACACATTTGCTCAGTAGCAGCCCTCCAACTTGCATGGTGAATGCTCCACAATCTTTGGAAAAAAATTGGTCGTGTTTTTGCAAAAACTACATTTTTTGTGATAGCAGCCTACGGGATAGCAGTTGGAAGAGAATCATGCGTCGGATAATTTGTCCCTGTGAGACCTTCAGATCGACGCCCTTAGTTTGATTTTACGGCTTGCGTAGTTCAAGAAATGTTGGATTATTTGATTTCTGCAAAAATGACAAGTTTTCGACGCCAAAACAAGAAAATCGGCTATATCTTACGGTAGAGAAACGCTAGAAACTTGCTTGAAAAACTAAAATGTGAAGCTCAACGAGATCTTTCGAATGAATATAGTCATAACTGTATAGCGGTTGCCAAATGTTCAGAAATTGGGAAAAACCACTCTGACCGGAAATCTCGAATTTTTGAATCGGGATTGCGCGGAGGGTGTTAGAACGCTAAAAGAACTTATTTCGGAAGGTTTCATCAAATTGCATCTTGATTTACGCCGCCAAACAACAATATGTGCCCAAAAGGAATCACCACAGGGGGGGGGGGAGCAATACGTAACTGAACGAAGTATTA
>JASAND010006220.1:0-45183 GCA_030248195.1 Trissonchulus latispiculum
AAAGTGGTCAGAATAGTCTATTTTTTCAAAGTCCATTTTTTCCGGGCAAGTTTGGTATCATTCGAAAACTCTTGGCCTGGAGATTTCAAAAATGCAAAGTTTAGCTCTCAACTCCTTCATTAACTTTCTCAAAAGCTGCATTTGACCGTTTTAGCTCATATTATGGGGGTGCTCTCCGAGCTACCCCATGATTCGCCATCCTGGTGGGCGCGATAGCGCCTCTACATAATATGGGTGTAAAGGCGTCTGCGCGGCCCCCTGGAGACCGTGTTGGCCTGGTGCCAGCTAATTAGAGGTCCGGGAGTGGTAAAAAGGTTACCATCGTAAACAACTCGAGTAGTACTACAAGTACCACCATACTTTTGGTTCGAATTCGAAACTTCGAATTTTTGCACTAGGCGATAGTTACCGTGCGTTTGTCTTTTTTTTTCTGAGTAAATAACGCTTATTGGAAATGCATTTTACGGCGAAGTGTTGGAACGATGTGGGCATTTTGGCACAATACTACTATTATATGTTGGTAGACAGGATCCCCCCATGCTACCTTTTTTTGGTCATTTTGGCACCTGGCCAATTTGGCTCTGTGCCAAGGTCCCAAAGTCGGACTTTCGCTATTTTTCGCAAATTTTGGTCACACTTTTCTAGAACTGGGTAGAAGCTGGAGAGGTCTAGTATCTTTTTTTGAAAATTACCAGTAGGGGTGCATAAAGTAACGAGGGGGATTTTTTAATTTTGCTCCTAGCTTTCCAGGAGATGGGCCCAAACTTTGCATTTTTTGGCCTATTTGGGCGAAAAGTTTCTAAGTCCACTTTTACTAGAAATGGCCTAAAACTCACTAAAAATGGCGTTTTTCGGCCTCGGGGTGGTACCCATATATAGCAAATCGGGGGTCGCTGAAAACGATGAGCATACCGCGAAGGTCGGTGGATGTGACCCCTGACCCACAGCGCCCACCCACAGTGGGTCTGGTGTTGGTCAAAAATGAAAATCTTCAAAAGTGGTCAAGTTTGGTATCAAATGAAAGCCCTTGGCGGTGGCGATCAACTTTTGTCATTATGCCACCCACAAAAGTGGCCCCACCGACCTGTGGGTGGGTGCCCCACGCACTGTGGGTCCGGTGTGGTCAAAAATGAAAGTCTTCAAAAGGGGTCAAGTTTGGTATCAAATGAAAGCCCTTCGCGAGGCGATCAACTTTTGTCATTATGCCACCCACAAAAAGTGGCCCCACCGACCTGTGGGTGGGTGCCCCACCCACTGTGGGTCCGGTGTGGGTCAAAAATGAAAGTCTTCAATAGTGGTCAAGTTTGGTATCAAATTAAAGCGCTTGGCGAGGCGATCAACTTTTGTCATTATGCCATCCACAAAAAGTGGCCCCACCGACCTGTGGGTGTGTGCCCCACCCACAGTGTATCCGGTGTGGGTCAAAAATGAAAGTCTTCAAAAGTGGTCAAGTTTGGTGTCAAATGAAAGCCCTTGGCGAGGCGATCAACTTTTGTCATTATGCTACCCACAAAAAGTGGCCCCACCGACCTGTGGGTGGGTGCCCCACCCACAGTGGGTCCGGTGTGGGTCAAAATTAAAGTCTTCAAATGTGGTCATGTTTGGTATCAAATGAAAGCCCATTTGCTCACATTTGACCTGCCTATTGCATTGTTCAAGCTCCTTATCTGCGTTAGCTCACTGCTGGAAAGGGAACCTTTAAAATGACAGAAGGACAAGTAATAAAAATGCTCCTCTGGAGCATGAAAAAAGTAATATGGGTGATGGTGAGGTTGCAAAATCAAGAGAGGACTAGTCTTAAAAATGCTTAATATGGGGCTAGGTTCAAAAATAGAAGAGGACTAGGTTGTGAGCGAATTAATATGGGCACAGCTTCGCCGAACAACCCATATTCGCGGGATTTCACGTTTCGTCTTAACTTAGAGCTATCAATGTCAGTCAATAAAAAATTTAAACGTTGAATACTCATTGAATATAGCTGTTTGCATGCACTGTTAGACTAGCTAGGAATATATACGTAAATTATCATAATTTTGTTGTGTTGAACTACGGCAGGATCTACTACTAGGAGAGATGTAAGGCTATGCTAAAGCTATTGGTCCAAGTCAGGGGGAAATAGAAGATCGTCGGAGAGTCCTAAATTATTCTTGAATATAAATTTTCCGTATAAATGGATATACGTAAATTGCGCAGGTTAGTATAAAGAATTTATCGAAGAAAGCGTTTGCTAAAATAAAAGTTCGAACAAAGCTCGAACACATACCGTAGCTGTAGATTATTTATGAACAATAAACTAAATGTATCGTGGATATGCATAATCATTTACATTTACAAACCGCGAATATGGGTTGTTCGGCGAAGCTGTGCCCATATTAATTCGCTCACAACCTAGTCCTCTTCTATTTTTGAACCTAGCCCCATATTAAGCATTTTTAAGACTAGTCCTCTCTTGATTTTGCAACCTCACCATCACCCATATTACTTTTTTCATGCTCCAGAGGAGCATTTTTATTACTTGTATATATATATATATATATATATATATATATATATATATATATATATATATATATATATATACAGTGGCGTAGATAGGTCTTTGCTTCGGGGTGGGCGGATCTTTGGCAAGTCGGGGGGGGGGGGGTGCGCGGACCGAACCCCCCCCCGAAATTGAGCAATTTTTACCGTGACCCCCAATGATCGTAACTTGCGATAATTTTGAAAATAAAATTGAGTTTTTCAGATTGTCACCAAAAACGGCTGCTGAAACTTTAATTCTTAATTAGTAAACTTAAGAAATTTTCTCAGATTTTACCAATAACGGCTTAATTATTAAAGCTTTTTTCAGATTTTGCTTATTCAGAACTGCTAGAGAACTTTATATATATATATATATCATAGGGGTCGCGGCAGCGACCCCTATAATATGTGTGAAAAGTGGCTGGAGACAGTGTAAAATAAGCTGCGCAGAAGCTGCGCAAAATCCTGCGCAGATCCTGCGCAGATTTCATGCGCAAATTGTAGAGCACATCGAGTTTAGTATGTCTGTGAAGTTTCAGCCCCGTATCACTTACCGTTAAAAAGTTGCGCCCCGGACCGGTTATGGCGGCGATGTTTTTTTTCCCGGTTTCTCCTATTTGATGGTTGTATTGTACATAATGTTCGCCGCTTTCACGTGATCTGCAGCGGTGGGCCAACCTAAAGGGCTATGGGGTCTAGTAGTACCCTCTAAAGAATTTAAGAATCACAACTTTTTTTGCGCCGCAGCTGCGCCACAGCGCCGCAGTGGCGCCGCAAAGTCGGCTCATAGCGAAAAGTGACCATTTTTGTGGTCGTCGCTCAGGTCGAACGTTACGAGCTGGAGCTGATTTCTTTTTATATTCAGAAATTACATATATTGAACTAACTAACGGTCCAGGTTGCGTTTCTCTATCACTTCCCTAGCGACCACAGTGGCCCGTCAAAGATGGCGAAAATTCGAAAAATGAAAAATCGAAATTTCTCGCTATCTATTTGACTTTGAACGCTCAAATCTTCCATACAATGGTTTTCTGGCACGGAGAATCGATTCCCGCAATCAGGTTTACCGTCAGACCCACCCATCTTGCTGGGCTGGTTCCACTTTGCCGTCGGGAGGGTCAAGTCGGAAACCGCTTCCTGGAGGTCCATAGTAGGCTTTACCTGGCCTCTCAAAACTTTGTCTATAGGGGTTTTCTGGTGAGCCCAGCTCAAATTCCCGTCCCAGTGTCTTTTTCTTTTTTTTTGCCTTTTAAGTAGGATTTTCTTCATCCATCTTGCCCCCTTCCCCTGTGCTGGTTTTTTTCCACTTTGCCGTCTGGAGGGCTCAATGTCGGAAACCGCTTCCTGGAGGTCCATAGTAGGATCTACCTGGACTCTCAAAACTTTGTCTAGAGGGGTTTTCTGGTGTGCCCAGCTCATTCCCGGTATCCGTTTTGCCGTCCGACGTACCTATTTTGCTGGGCTGGTTCCACTTTGCCGTTTGAAGGGTCAGTCGGGTGGGAAGTGGTCGAAAATAAAATTTTTCAAAAGTGGTCAAATTTGGTACCAAATGAAAGCCCTAAGCGAGCTGAGCAACTTTTGTCATAGAACCGCATGCTCAAAGTGGCTGTAGAGTGCTGTGGTGGGGGGTGGGGTGGGGACTTAGGCGATTTTCGGTCAAAAATGAAAGTTTTCAAAAGCGGTTAAATTTGGTACCAAATGAAAGCCCTAAGCGAGCTGAGCTACTTTTGTCATAGAACTGCGTACCCAAAGTGGCTGTAGAGTGCTGTGGTGGGGTGGGGTGGGGACTTAGGCGATTTTGGGTCAAAAATAAAATTTTTCAAAAGTGGTAAAGTTTGGTACCAAATGAAAGCCCTAAGTGAGCTGAGCAACTTTTACGGTGTCGGATTTATGCCTTTCTCAACCGGAATATAAAGGATAGACATAGGCCCAACACACATATTATCCCCTTTTGTGCGGAGCATTTTTGTTACTTGTATATATATATATATTATTCTTTAATACCAAAGATGAAAACTTTTAACTTTTTAAATTTTTTGACTGAATCGATTTTAAATTTCTAGAAGTTGAGAATTTTTGATATTTTAGACATGAAAACAATTCTTTTCTAAGCATTTTTTTGCTGTATATTTCAGATCAGCAAATAATATGAGAGCTAGAATTGTACGCGTGGAAGCGCTGTGGAGAAACCAAATGTCGCAAAGAAATAGGACCCACGGGGGATCTGGGGGTCCGCCCCCCAGAAGTTGTAGCATTTTTCAATTTAGACTCCCTGAGGAATTAATTTTGAACACTTTCTTTATAAGTGCCACATCTGCAAGACTAAAAGACAGAAACAATACGTATCAACTTGCCATAGCAGTTAGCAATATGAGTAAGAACGCAAACGGGAAGGGGGAGGCACAGCCCCCAGTATAAAATTTTATACTATTATGTTTTAAACCTATTTTTCTATTTTTCAGTAACTTTCGCACAAAATTGCTTTCTAGTTTGGTTCAGAGCTAGCGATTTTTTCGAGAAATTAGGTTAAAAGCTGTATTTCAGACTACTTCGCCAGCAAAAAAACGGCGCAATATGATAAGCTCGCGCTGCGTGCGACTTAAAATTTTTTCGTGAAAAAAGGGAGAAAAAAAAGGGGGGGGGGCGGCCGCCGGGGCGCCCCCTTATCTACGCCTATATGTATATATATATATATATATATATATATATATATATATATATATATATATATATATATATATATATATATAATAAATATGTGGGGGTTGGGGGGGTATATATATATATATATATATATATATATAACAAGAAATAAAAATGCTCCTCTGGAGCATAAAAAAAGTAATATGGGTGATGGTGAGGTTGTAAAATCAAAAGAGGACTAGTCTTTAAAATGCTTAATATGGGGGCTAGGTTCAAAAATAGAAGAGGACTAGGTTGTGAGCGAATTAATATGGGCACAGCTTCGCCGAACAACCCATATTCGCGGTTTATAAACGTAAATCATTATGCATATCCATCCAAGCTACATTTAGTTTATAGTGCATAAACAATCTCTACTGCTATGTACGTATATATATATATGTATTCGAGCGTAACGGAACTTTTATTTTAGCAAACTTTTTCTTTGAGAAACTCTTTATACTAACCAGTGCATTTTATCCATTTATATCTCAAGAATAATTTTAGGACTCTGATCTTCTATTTCCTTCCTGCTTGAACCAATAGCTTTAGCATGATATCCTTAGATCTCATCTCGTTGCTTGCTGCAGTTCAACACGACCACATAATGATAATTTAAGTATATATTCCTAGCAAGTCTAACAGTGTATGCAAACAACTAAATATATTCAATGAGTATTCAACTTCTTAAATTTCTTATTACTGACTGACACTGATAGCTCTGTATGCGACAGAAGTTAAGACGAAGCGTGAAATCCCGCGAATATGGGTTGTTCGGCGAAGCTGTGCCCATATTAATTCGCTCACAACCTAGTCCTCTTCTATTTTTGAACCTAGCCCCCATATTAAGCATTTTAAAGACTAGTCCTCTTTTGATTTTACAACCTCACCATCACCCATATTACTTTTTTTATGCTCCAGAGGAGCATTTTTATTTCTTGTCCTTCTGTCATTTTAAAGGATCCCTTTCCAGCAATGCGGTAATGGATACAAGGAGCTTGAACAGTGCCGTAGGTAGAGCAGAAAACTGATTATATCAATATATAGTACCACTGAATTCTCACCTCCGCCCCAAGCTTCGGCCGCTGCAACCTCTGTTTGTGGGTGGTATAAGGATAAAACTTTTTCGCCTCTCCAAACACCACTGGTCTATAGGCCACATAGACCGTAGTGACCACTGGTCACTTCCCTCCATTTCGGCAATATGCCCATTGAAACGAGCGCAGTCGATTTACTATATATGCCACCGACCAAAATGCCGAAAAACTTAGTTTTAGGCCGTTTGACCAGTGGTCAATAGACCCCACAGGCTGTAGTGACCAGTGGTCACTTCCGTCGGTTTCGGCGATATGCCCATTGAAACGAGCGTAGTCGATTTACTATAAATGCCCCCAACCAAAACGCCGAAAAACGCAGCTTTAGGCCGTTTGACCAATGGTCAATAGGCACCATAGGCTGTAGTGACCAGTGGTCACTTCCGTCGGTTTCGGCGATATGCCCATTGAAACGAGCGTAGTCGATTTACTATATATGCCACCGACCAAAACGCCGAAAAACGCAGTTTTAGGCCGTTTGACCAGTGGTCAATAGGCACCATAGGCTGTAGTGACCAGTGGTCACTTCTGTCGGTGTCGGCGATATGCCCATTGAAACGAGCGTAGTCGATTTACTATAAATGCCCCCAACCAAAACGCCGAAAAACGCAGCTTTAGGCCGTTTGACCAGTGGTCAATAGGCACCATAGGCTGTAGTGACCAGTGGTCACTTCCGTCGGTTTCGGCGATATGCCCATTGAAACGAGCGTAGTCGATTTACTATATATGCCACCGACCAAAATGCCGAAAAACTTAGTTTTAGGCCGTTTGACCAGTGGTCAATAGACCCCACAGGCTGTAGTGACCAGTGGTCACTTCCGTCGGTTTCGGCGATATGCCCATTGAAACGAGCGTAGTCGATTTACTATAAATGCCCCCAACCAAAACGCCGAAAAACGCAGCTTTAGGCCGTTTGACCAGTGGTCAATAGGCACCATAGGCTGTAGTGACCAGTGGTCACTTCCGTCGGTTTCGGCGATATGCCCATTGAAACGAGCGTAGTCGATTTACTATATATGCCCACGACCAAAACGCCGAAAAACGCTGTTTAGAGTGAGTTTTCCCAACTTTGACCCTGGGCGAGGAACCACAGGAGCCATGCTGACCAGTGGTCACTTCGGGCGGTATCGGCAGTATGCTCATCGTTTTCAGCGACCCCGATTTACTATATATGGGCACCACCCCAAGACCGAAAAACGCCATTTTTAGTGACTTTTATGCCATTTCTAGTAAAAGTGGGACTTAGAAATTTTTCGCCCAAACAGGCCAAAAAAATGCAAAGTTTGGGCCCATCTCCTGAAAGCTAGGGAGCAAAATTAAAAAATCCCCCTCGTTACTTTATGCACCCCTACTGGTAATTTTCAACAAAAGATACTAGACCTCTCCAGCTTCTACCCAGTTCTAGAAAAGTGTGACCAAAATTTGCGAAAAATAGCGAAAGTCCGACTTTGGGACCTTGGCACAGAGCCAAAATTGGCCAGGTGCCAAAATGACCAAAAAAAGGTAGCATGGGGGGATCCTGTCTACCAACATATAATAGTAGTATGGTGCCAAAATGCCCACATCGTTCCAACACTTAGCCGTAAAATGCATTTCCAATAAGCGTTATTCACCGAGAAAAAAAAACAAACGCACGGTAACTATCGCCTAGTGCAAAAATTCGAAGTTTCGAATTCGAACCAAAAGTATGGTGGTACTTGTAGTACTACTCGAGTTGTTTACGATGGTAACCTTTTTACCACTCCCGGACCTCTAATTAGCTGGCACCAGGCCAACACGGTCTCCAGGGGGCCGCGCAGACGCCTTTTAGGATTTTTGGTCAAAATTTTCAAAATTTTTTCCGGCTTCGCCGGAAATTTTTGGTCAAAAATCGTCTTTTTTGGTGCTAAAACTCAATTTTTGAGCACTTTTAAGCTTAGTTATAGCAGTATATGTTGAAAACAGGCTTTTTATACGGTTTTTTTGCCATTTTTAGCCCATTTTATACCCCCCCAACTTTTCGACCCCCCCCCCCCCACTCTCCCCCCCCACTTTTTTTTCGCCTAAAGTAAACCCAGGGGGGGCCCCCCATAAATACCCTTCCCCCCCAAAAATCGTCCCCCCCAAAAATCGTCCCCCCCCAAAAAAAGTGGGTGCCCCTTTTGGTACCAACTTTTACCCTGAAAAAATCGCTGAGAAGGCCAAATTTTCAAAAATTTTCAGGCTTCGCCGGAGATTTTTAGTCGATTTTTGCCTATTTAAGCACTATTTTTGCACTAAAAACGAACTTTTTTGGTGATTACTATAAAAATAGCGCAATTTTTAGCATGTTTTTAGAAAAATTTTGAAAAATTTCCGCCCCCCCAAGAATGACTCGCCCCCCGAGGGGCCCTCCCCCAAAGAGCCCCCCAAGAAAAATTCCCTAGAATAAGCCCAGGATATGAAGGAATGAGAATAGAAAAAACCAAAAATAGTTGATTTGAAACTTAAATATATATATATATATATATATATATATATATATATATATATATATATATATATATAACTCTATTGCCGTGAACTATGTTGAAAATTTCAATGGTAATGTGTTGTACGGCCCAGATGAAGGTGTACAGATGGTAGGTGAAGCACATCCTGCTATCGGATGTTTTAAAGAATGAATCAGTCAATGGGTTTTGTTTGCACCTTGAAAGCTAAAGCATTTGTAACTGCAACTGTATTGAATTTTTAAATATCATGCGACTGCGTTCAGAAAATGTGGACTTTATGTCTTAAGGTGTTGATTCCTTTTGGGCACATGTTATTGATTGACGGTTCAAATCAAGATGAAATTTGACGAAACCTTCCAAAATAAGTTCTTTCAGCATTCTAACACCCTCCGCGCAATCCCGCTTCAAAACTTCAACGTCTGCGTTCAGGGCTGATTTTGCCGATTCTTGACGATTTCTATATTCATTCAAAAGATCTTGTTGAGCTTTCATTTTTGCTTTTTCAAGCACCTTTCTAGGTTTTTCTATAGCAAGATATACGTAGCGGGTTCTCTTATTTTGGTATTGACAACTTGTCATTTTTGCAGAAATAAAATAATCCGCCATTCTTGAGCTACGCAAGCCGCAAAATTAAACTAAGGGTGTCAATTTGAAGGTCTCGTCGAGGCCGATTATTCGCGGCATGGTAATCTTCTAAATGCTATCCCATACGCTGCTATAATAAGAAATTTAGTTTTTGCAAAAACATGGCCAAGCGATTGTGGAGCATTTACTGTGCATGCACTAGACGTGTTTTACACAAAAATACCCAGGACCCTTTTTAGTTGCCCCGATTGCTGCTTTCTGGCTAGGCTAAAGTGGTCGCTTGCCAAAGTTGGGAAAGTAGGCAAAATCCAGGTTGCGCATACATTTTAGCTAATTTCTTTATAACGAAGAGCGGTTTCATAATAATTAAAAAAGGGTCCCCCCCAGCTATTTGATCGAATGATGTTTACTCACGGAAAAATTTACTTTAGTCTGCAAAAAACCTGGATAATTAAATTACTTCCAAAATGCAGTAAAATAATTACCGAGAACTAAAGTTAGGTTCACTGTATTTGTTCTTTGAAAGAGAAAATGTTAAGCTCCATTTCGATATATAAATGGCTTCTTCACTCCAAGGAATGAATGAGTAATAACCGTTCAAAGTTGATGTCTCCAAAAGGAATCACCACCTCAAGGTGCTGGTTTCCTTTCGGGTATTTTTGACTCATACGGCTTTAATCCTTTACGTAAATGGCTAAATCTTAGGAAATAACCTATCTTCGTGCTCCTTAACATTCTGGGGCCAGTCCCGTATTTCTAGAGGAAAAGATAAGAAAGTTTTGGTTGTTACCATTATACTTTAAGTATAAAGTCGAGATACTGGATTGGTTGCTATGGCTAGAAAGAGGGCACAGAGATGAACATTTTTGCTTTTACAACCTTTCAGCTATCTCTAGTGATTAAGTTAGTATATAAGCAAAAACTATTTTGGGGGTCAAAAATGGCCAAAACCTTACGGTTAAGAGATAACAGCGAAAATTGTTTGTCGAGGCCCAAAACTGGTCATTTTCCGAAAAATCAAATATTGCAAAATTTCGACAGTTTCAACAGCGCTGGTCCGTCGGGCTATTTTTCATTGTTTCTCGTTTTGTCTTTTCGTTCGAGAGAAATAAGCATCCAAACTTGAAAATTTTGACGAAAATCAGATTTTTTCGTGCATTTTTCTCAAAGTCGTGAGCTTACCTGATCACATTAAAGATTTCAGAAAAATAGCCCTCGGAAAAACGTTTCTTTTGAAGCCTGAGCTGTTCGCTTTTCTTTAGCTTCCCCAAATTTCGAGAAATCCATGTTCAAAAATTGTTTTCTTGTTATCGCATGTTGAAGAGTTGAAATGAGACAGGTATACCCTACCTAGCTGTAACAAGCACGTTCTGGGGTTTAAAATGATATAAAAATCATCGCTGAATTCCAAGAATTGAGCAAATTACAGTCTTTCAAAATTTGATGCAAATACCCGAACCAGCACCTTAAAATATCTCAGGGCATTGAATTATGAACAAAAGACCTTAACAAGACGCTATATATGCTGATGCTACCAGTTGGTTGTAAATACTGCTAAGCTGAGATCCCACAATAACAGTCGTTAAGAAAACAGCTCATTTATTTAGCATAATCAACTTCAACAAGCTCAACTCGAAAGTCGAAAAATAACAACAGCTATGTAGAATACGGCAAATGTAAAGTCTTAAAGTCTATACTAGACATATGTACATGAAACGATGTGTGCATTAATTTCTGAAGCAGTCTCATTAATTTCAGCAAGAAGAAAACAGGGGACGACTCTGTCAGGCTGTTGCTAGGCAACAAAATTGAAAACTCTTATCAGTTTAAAATTCATTCCTGTCTTCGGGCGTGGGCGAAACAAAGATGAGGAGAACTAAAGAAATAAAATAAAAAGCTAATCGTCGAATACTGTTAATTTTTTGAAAAAGATAGAAATATGTACACACCCCATTTTATAATAAAAATGCAGAATTTCAAACTAACACAACTTACAAAGTTGGGGGCAATAGTTTGGTTTATACTCACAGACTGCGTGTTTAAGTGTGTGTTTTTTGAGCTGGCTGATTAGGCAGCCGAAATCTTTTTTTCGATCTGAGATTTCGTTGTTTCCATAAAAGCTCACATTTCTAGATTAAACTTAAGTTTGCATTGAGCTAAAATTAGTGAGCAAAAACATTACGAACAAATTGCGGGTCTTGTCTCGATTACCCCCCCCCCCCCCAGTACTCAAAATCCTTAAAACTTGACCAAATGAGCTAAAATTTGGTGTGGGTATGTTTTCGACCACGCTGAGCTCAAATATCGCAAAATTTTTCGATTTCGCGAAATTCGATTTTTTTCGATTTCTAAGGGGGGACCAAGGGAAACCGAAAAAATTTTTGTCTTCGATTTTGTTGAAAATATGTATATAGGGGTTTTCGAGGTCGTAGAACACGAATCTGGAGTCCGTTTTTCGTTTCAGCTTTTCGTTAGCTCAGTATAAGCTAAAGATTTAAGCTTAAGATGTAAGCTTATTCTGAGCTAACGAAAAGCTGAAACGAAAAACGGACTCCAGATTCGTGTTCTACGACCTCGAAAACCCCTATATACATATTTTCAACAAAATCGAAGACAAAAAATTTTTCGGTTTCCCTTGGTCCCCCCTTAGAAATCGAAAAAATCGAATTTCGCGAAATCGAAAAATTTTGCGATATTTGAACTCAGCGTGGTCGAAAACATACCCACACCAAATTTTAGCTCATTTGGTCAAGTTTTAAGGATTTTGAGTACTGGGGGGGTAATCGAGACAAGACCCCAAATCGCTTTGAGCAAATTTAATGGTGATGTTTCGCTCTCCTCAGTTACGTAACATGTATTAAACTTAAAAATAAAAAAATTAGGGCTCAGTTATCTCTCACACCATTTTTGGGAGTTCTCCACTTTAGTTGCTCAAAGTTGCCTTTTAATTTTTCATCAATTTTTAGGTTTCACAGATTCCGAAGCATTAGGGTGGAAAAGCGGGTTTTTCATTAACTATATACTAGAATACCAGGAACCGCCTGGTACGCACAGCCATAGATACCACACTGACATTGTGCGACTGTAGTACAGCTACGGCATATCATGACTGCGCTGTTAATGTCTGCTTAAAACAGAGCTTTCTACTAATTAGTAAATCAGCATTAAAGCCAGCACCGCCAGCTAAAACATCACCAGAAGACTTGCTTGTTATGCTGTCATCGGCAACTGGTCTAGCAAGCGAGCCAGCCAGCCTAGTACTAACTTATGTCTTTCAGGCTATAAAGCTTATAACTTCATCAGCATAAGTACTAGAAGGCCCTTATTACATTAGAAAGGAGAAAAAGAGGACTGACAAGGGTTTTCTTACTTTTTCTGTTGAATCTGGGACTCTGAGCTGAGCAGAGTAGTCTGCAGACATAAAGCTAATATCTACACTGAACTGAAGCCGAAGCCCTAACAGGCTAGGCCAGCAACTTTTTTATCGAAGCTTTTATAATTGCACTGATGGTGAAATGTAAGGAAATGAACGAAGGAGATTTTCTTCAAATTATATGCAAAAAACCTACATTTGAGAGAACGAGGCCTAACATAGTGTCTGAATTCAATCATTTCTAAAAACCTGATACAGCTGAAACGCTCGTAATGGAATTATTTCTAAAACATATTTTTCTATATTATTGAGAAATCGATATTGTGCCTTTGAATTATGTTCGTACTACTATCTAAAAATAAACACCAGGCTCTGTTTGATTTTCTATACTTCTTTATGTTGTTTTAGTTTCGCCCTTACGAGACAGATTTTTTGATAAATCCGTTTACAGCTCAGCGGCTGTTTCTGATAACGACAAAATTTATTGGAGAATACTTCAGGTACTGTGAGGAGTTGCATTTTTGATTTGTCATCGCATTTTATCCTTGTAATATTAAATATAACTGAAACCAAGAGTTTATAATACCAAGAGTAAGACACTCAGCACTTCCCAATAGAATAAGCTTGCAAGATGCTCGAAACATTAAGGGGGGGCTACTAAAATCGACTTGCCCCGACTTTGTCCGATTGGCCTACTTTTTGGCGGAGATATAGAGCATGGGTGTGGTCAAAAAATATCGGGTACTGAGATCTTAGCTGCCTTCCAGCCATGCGCTGCCGTCGGGTTTATGTGCCCGACCCCCCGTTTTTCACAACTACCACATAATTAATTAAAAATTCCTGCTGGATGCAAGACCCTAGCTTTAAAGTTGCCATTTGCAAATATGAGTTGGCACATATGCCCCTATCTGCCGAAAAATACTAGACATCTGTATCTTATCTGCATCTCTGGGAATTACTATTCAAAGTTGAAGTTTCGGCCAAAATTTGAAAATTTTTGGCTAACGAAAGGAAAATTTTATTACTGGTGCGAGCTATAAGGCTGAAATTTGGCACAAAGAAGAAATTCGGCCGCGTGGAAAAATTTTTTATGTCAACTTTAATCTGACAAAAATGGCAAAATCGTTTTAGCAATATAATCTGAACCGCGTGGAAAAATTTTTTAGTATGTCAACTCCGGTTGAAAAATCTGACAAACGAATTAGGCAAAATCGCCTTTGGCGATTTTGGCAATTTTTGAAGATTAAAGTTGACATAAAAAATTTTTCATGCGGCAGGATTTCTTGCCATTTGGCACAAATGAGTACTCATGTAGGGTCTCTGTATATGCCAAATTACAGCACCAGTAATGAAATATCCCTTTCGTTAGCCAAAAATTTTCAAAATTTTGCCGAAACTTCCAACTTTGAACAGTAATTCCCTTAGATGCAGATAAGATACAGACGTCAAGTATTTTTCCTTAGATAGGGGCACATGTGCCAAATCATATTTGCCAATGACAAACTTGAAGCTAGGGTCTTGCATCTAGCAGAGATTTTTAATTAATTATGCTGATAGTTGTGAAAAAGGGGGGGTCGGGCACATAAACGAGACGGCTGCACATGGCTGGAAGGCAGCTAAGAACCAACGACCAAGTATTTTTTGACCACACCCATGCTCTTTAACTTCGCCAAAAAGGAGGCCAATCGGACAAATTTGGGGCACACCAATTTTAGTCCCCCCCCCTTAAGCGGATTAGACTAGAACTAATCCGCATTAAATACAAGCAGATCAGATTAAACGGAATAAAATTTATTCCACGAGTTAAAGAGATTAAAT
Organism: Trissonchulus latispiculum; assembly: GCA_030248195.1. Taxonomy (NCBI): domain Eukaryota; kingdom Metazoa; phylum Nematoda; class Enoplea; order Enoplida; family Ironidae; genus Trissonchulus; species Trissonchulus latispiculum. Next base: position 14,544 of record JASAND010006220.1, read on the forward strand.
TTAATCTTATTTTAATGCATCTAGGATTAAAATTTTAATCCCACCCAATCCTGTTGTTTATTCACAGTTCGGATTAAAATTTTAATCCAATCCAATCCTGTTGCTTTATTTACACTTCTGATTAAAAAATAGAAGAGTTAAATTTTAATCCGACCTGCTTATTCGCTGTTTTTTAGATTAATTTTATTCCGTTTCATCCGTCTTCTTCATTTTCAACTAGTTTTTAATCCTCGTGCAGCTACGCTGATTAAAAGTTGGCGGATTAAAATTTTCAATCGCTGTTTCTTTAATGACGGATTAAATAGATTAAAATCAGCTCGTATAATCCGCGGATTAAAGGAGTTAATTTTAATCCGTTTAATCCAGCATCAAAGAAATAGCAATTAAAACTTTAATGCGGCTGATTTTTAATCCGTTTAATCCGACCATTTTAATCTTAAGAAATAGGCCTAAAGTTCTTTAAAGCTAACTTCATACATTGCGTTCTGCATGTTCCCCCACGTAACCGCCAACAGGAAATTCCACGCTAACAGTTACACGTTACTAGAATATTACACTGAGCACAATCGTCACGCAGTTGAGCAGAAAAAGTTTACTGGTAAGGAAAAAATGCATGCCAACAAATAAACTTTAAGAATAAAGATAACGGTATCAAATGACAAAGTAAACACAGTAACAGGTATACATGTACATGTACAGTCATCATAATATTGTGAACTGGGAAACAAGAATTTACTAGCATTTGAGAAACATGTGGTGTGGTAAACAGACGAAGACAAAAGTACGAAACATATAAATATATTACCTCACAGTGCATATTATCCTGAGAACAGTAACGACACAAATTCAGTACACGTAAACCTAAATTGCATCTGAAGAAACTTCTACAGAATACACAACAGCAGAAGAAAAACTGTTTTGAAATAACTGTTTTGAGGCCTCTTAGGACATAGGACGACCTACAGGTGTGAGCCACACGTTTGCTGTTATGTGAAGGGCTTTAATTTAGCTGATGTTTGGGCCGCTTGGAAAATATTTGTTAGCCGAGCTGGTCACGGGGGAGGCACTCCCCCGGTTTCCCGTGCGTGCTGGTATATCACACTAACTAAGGTCTTGGTCTGCCTTCGCGCGCTGGTTACTTGGCGATGTGCCTCCTCTCCCCGTGGCCAGGTCGGGGTGCTCTCGCTCTTTATGAGGGGGTACCCGGCTGGGCGTGGGGATGAGTTGGGAACCCCACAAAAAACAACGGAACATTCCGGTGCCCAATGGATACCTTAACCGTACGATAATCAAATAAATAAATGTAACATTATTTGAGTTCAAATAATATTCAAATTCAAGAAATAACAAATAGCAAAGCTAGTAAAAATATCCAACTTTTGTTTGGCGAAGTTCCACTTTATGAGAGTACAATTTTTAACATTTAACCTCATGAAAACTCCTCCACCACTAAACTCCTTTTCTGACAATTTCAACTATCTAAAACTGAGGTGATAAAAGATAATCACAGAACGTTCACGAATTACTTTCACTAATACACTCTTAAAAAGAGTCCTGTATAAACTACAGGAATTCTTGTAGTTTTCTACAAAAGTGCTCCTGTGCGGTCAGTCACTAGCGGAGCTTCCTGTATTTTCCACAAAAGTAACTTTTGTATTTTCTACCGGCTTCTCAAATAGTAAAAATTACAGGAATTTCCTGTAGAAAATACTAAGGAAACCTGTAGTTTTTATTACAAGAGTTTCCTGTAGAAAGTACTAAAGAAACCTGTAGTTTTGTTCGACTTTTGACAATCCTGAATCAGATAGCAAACTTGTAGTTTTTACAAGACAAAACCTGTAAATTTTACTGGAGCGACCTGGTATTTCAAAAGGGGGGCAGGTGCGGGAGGGGGGCCGCTCCCAAAATATTTTCGGCAGGGAGCAGCCGTTACAAAAAAATCACCCACGGGGTGCTGAAAGACTGAGAATTTGAAAATATTCAAAAAATTTCTGTCTTCAAAAATTATGACCACTGTCGCCCTTATATACTCAGTTTGCGTTATCAGCGTATCGCGTACTTTCCTGTAGAATGAACCTGTAAACCAATGAAAACTACAGGTTTCATTTGTATTGAGTACTAGTCTAACTTGTAATCCATTCTACCAAATTATATCCGGTAAACACTACTAAGGACGACCTGTAGAAATTACAAGAGTTAACCTGTATTTTCTACAAAAGCTTTTGTATTTATCATCTACAAAAGTGATTCCTGTAGTTTCTACTGGAACATTTCTAAGAGTGTACATACACATAAGGTACAACTATAAGTTAAGAGTTTTTGGACGATGTTAGATGGGTGTAGTCATACATGAATTTCGATAAAGTGCAACTTACTAACTACAAAACTATAAATCATCCAAACTGATTCCCAGAGACTCAGCATACTCTTCCATGTAGGCATGAATGTTGTCCTTGGAATAGCGACAGGAGACTGCGCCACAGTTGCAGGACATAGTTCGACACTTAACCAACCAGAAGCGGTCCCCGTAGTCAAAGCTGAAGACATGAAATTGCACATACGAAATAAAGGCAAAGGAAGATTACACCCAGCAAATTCATTAAGCTAAAGCAGGGTTGGCCTTTTCCGGTAAAATTCAATGCCGACTTCCGTTTTCCCCCAATACTTTTTTCTTGCAGTAATAATGATGACTTCCTAGAGTGTAAGAAATGAGTTCAAGCTTTTGAAGTTTTACGCTAAATAATGACTTTGTTGTTTCTTCCGTATACGCACACCTGTGTCTAAAATTTGCAACACTAAACTGATTGAGCTATTTGGTAGTGAGTGCATTTTAACACATTTCTAATCGATCTGTGACAAAAATTTAAAATTTTTAATTTTTTAAGGGGAGGGGGGGGGGAAATGGAAACTAAAAATTTTTGTCTCCAATTTTGCTTATTTCAGAAATCACAAAACTTCTACTGCCATGTAAGACGGCCTATGTGACTGCTGTCCAGCCATACTACAGAGTCTGCGCAACACAGTAGGAAACCTCATGATGTAGTCAAGAGAAACCAATGCTTGCAAAGGGGTAAACATTTTTAGCTTTGCCTTTACATGATTCAAAATTAAATCATGATAATTAATTACGAAAACCATAATGCTAAACAAACTATTACAACAGAGGTATGTATTTTAGAAAGTATTTTTCTTTTCATCTAAAGCAAATTTGTCTATCGCAAATTTTGATTAATTTATAAACTAAAAGCCGAAAAAATTGAAGAAAATATAAAATTCCAGGCTCGCTTCCTGTATCAACTTTCACTCGCTCACTGAACTGGGCAACATCGCTTACCTAAGCTCATCGAATTGGTCAATTTCACGACTAGCAAAAAGGGCGACATGGAAAAACCTAGGATCATGATTGTCCACAAAGACTCGAACAGCAACAAGATTTGGAAAACAAGAATGGTTAATAAATCTGGCAACGTTGCCATAGCGACTAGCATCAATACAGTAGCCAATACCAGTCTGAAATAATTACAAAAAAAATCCAGAAAAAATTCTCCAATATTCTTAACTGCTTTAAACCTAAAAAGGAAATTGGTGCCATTTTTTCGCTCAACGATTAAGGCAATTACGTAGAAAAATTTTAAGGGAAGATTTCCTTCTGCAACACACCTCTTCGTCTACATCCAAATCAAAAAGGTAGGAATCATCTTCCCTATTATTGGCATCCATTTCTGTCACAACTTCGCCAATGTACCTGAAAGATTACACAAAGTATATGCAGAATAAGAAGAATATAGTTCAGCTCAACCATCCAGTGCCCATCCACTAATGGTTACAAATAGTTGTTCTACGTATTAATGATTCTTCCATGCAATTTGCGATTCGCGATCGCACTTTCAACAGTAAACGTTAAAGGCACTGTTTGCTTGTCATGCCCTCGTAGACCGCTAAGGGCATCCGTCGATTACGTCTCCAGAATGTCCTGGGCGTCATCAGTCCAAACAATATGGGTGGACGGACCAGAGATCGGTAGAGTCGCACTGGGACTCACACGTTCAGGTTAGCCGAAACACAAGGTTTTGGTTGTGTGTTGAACAGATTAATAAATGCTTTAATAATTTAGAAAGGTTGAATAAGCGACCAGTCTACGCCCGCCCATACACACGTTGGACTTAATCCCAAGAATAAGCATAGATTACCTAGGTTAGATTACTAAGTCGTAGAGTACAAACCCATAATATTAAACAACAAAAACTATAGCATTCTCTGTAGCTGAATAAGTCTAATAATTGCTATATAATAGTTCGAAATCACAGCCAGGAAAACGGAAAGACAAACAAAAAGTATATATGCACGTACTCGCAAACAAAGGCCCCTTTTGGAATTTTTTCCAGCACCTGAACGCCCCAGCCTTTATTTTTTGTTCGTATAAGGCGCAGCTGAAACCTGAAAAACAAACAAAAACGCGACATTTGAAGCTCTAATGCCGCCTTGCAATGCAAATACATTGAATATTAAACGCAACATAATAAAATTCAAACAAATGCTCTTAAATCAAAACAGTCATGAACTTTGAATATTAAACGCAATATAATCAAATTCAAACAAATGCTCTTAAATCCAAACAGGCATGAACTTTTCTATACTAGTGTTTGCTATCATTCGAATAGACCACCAGATTCAAGCCGACCGGAAAGGCCGGGCGGCCTAACCAGCCTGCCCAACCTAGCACGCCTGACCCGGTCTGTCCTGGCTTTCCCATGTGACGTATCCAGTTGTTGAATGATGTTTTATAGCTAACGAACTGAGGTGGTGGGTGGTAACCTTTACCGCAGTTATTTCCAAAACGTTATAACTTGCTCAATTTCAGAACATATAGCAAATGATACATCATTTATGAAGCTTGAAATAACCACATTTTAGTGATGTAGTCAAACTTGATGTAACTACGTACATTCTAGACCATAAACTATTTTTAAACAAGAATTTCACAAATCCGTAATTGATCAAACTGTACTCTAAACCAAGCTGACGTGCTCATTGTTGCCGAGGGTCATTTTTCTTGGTATCACCAGAACTTACCTAAACCCGAGAAATTTATCAAAAAGTGAAAACTTTCAAACTTTCATGATTAACTTTAAATTAGAATTACACAACTTTGTGAAAGTTTCTACAAAGACAAAAAATATGACCTCGGCAATAGCGCGAAAATGTTTGCAATGTCTGTAAAATTGTTTGCAGTTTGGTTGAGGCAGTTTGGAGAAATCCTTGTTTAAAACAAACTGATTGCAGTTTTTGAAAAATCGGTATTTTAGCTGCGGCCTTAGCTAGACTCAAGTAATCAAGCTTATTTTTTACAAAATTTGTGCTTGCAGAGGGTTTTTTAATTTGGGTAGTTGTCGAATGCTGTGGTTATAGGTTGCAGGAATTGACAAAAATTTGGAAATCAGCTGGTTTTCGACCCCAATATCTCGTTTATCTCTCGGAATGTTGAGGATAGATAAATTGATCGAAGGTCCTTCGAGTAATTTATGGTTTTGGCTAATTTCAAGGAAGTATGAGAATTATTCGCAGTAATCAAAAAATTCTAAATTTTCCCGGGATTGTTTCTGTTGTGTTCAGGAACACCGAAGTAGTGTTCCGAAAGTTTAAAACATTTTGGCTTACTTTCGCAAAAGTTATCATCCAAAGTACGGGAAGGAATACCACCACCTTAAGGAGAAGCAGAAGGAAACTATATTTTTGTTTTTCAAATCGAATTTCAACTGTTTTTGGGGAATGTAAGTAAGTAAGGTAATGTCGGCCGAATCGGAGGCCAAAACGGACACGGGTCAGGCTAGTGACTTTGAAACGAACAGCAGCTGAAATTTAAAACATACCTCAATCCACGCTGTATTTGACGATTTCTGCATGTTGCATCGCATGAGCACATAAAGTTGCACTCATAGATACTGGGAGAATCCATCGTATTAAATTCAGAAATCAGTAGACCAGACTAAAACAGTGGAAAGTCATAAATCAGTAGACCACATTAAAATATTGGAAAATACGGTATAAGAAAATAGAAACTATACTATAACTACAAATAAGGTCAAACCATATAAAACTACACAATACTTCCCCCCATTCTTAAGTAAAACTACAATGGTAAGTAATAAGATAGTAATAACATATGTTTACATATACGTACTTCATCATAGCAGCATGTGCTTCCATTAATACTCAGACAGGGACAGGAAGGCTGTCGAATGCAGTCATTTTTTCCGCAACAACAATGCTGAAAAACAAAACAAAAATAAGTGCATGGTCTCTTATTCCTTATTGAAACATTTTCCAATTATTCAGCCGGCACTGAAAAACTTTTTCTAGAAAACTAAATACGTACACACTGGTAACAATGTGAACACACCAAAATAATCCGAGGTCACTTAATTCACAAATTCAACGAATCAGTGCATAAAAGCTAAGGTACGGGGATTCGTCAGCATAATTATTTACGATTTGTGAATTATTCTCTGACATGTTCAATGATTACCAAGATCACCAGTCACCACAGTATGTTGTACAAGGATAGAATTTATTGAGCACGTTGGTCAGGTGCCCCAGAGAACACAATGAAAGTTAATCACCAGCAGCATCGACCACACAAATGAGGTCTTAAACCGGGTGAGACATCTACTCCCCCTGCCTGCGTTCTAAACCTTGAAATATTCACTCCTTAGACGGGTGCACGCGGTCGTTGTGTTTTCGAACCTCCACTGGTAAACACAGCATGTGCATACGCAAATGACATTAACATATCGTCACGTAGGCAATTACAGGTGACGGTAGCGTGAGCGCGCAGAGCATGGCTTAGCAGTTAACAGAGCGTCCGATTGCTGTCACTATCAGAATAAAGCAAATTCATTCGAACATGAAATACGTACTTCTAAAGTCAGACCAAAAATGTAGGGAGCGAAATTGTTTTCTTTAATAATAATACTAAGCGGTCCTAAAAATCCACCAAAATTCAAAATCCCAAAAACTTTTTTCCACGGAGTAAGTCGCGAGTTTAGTCAGTCAAATTTGGAAACGCGGCAAAAATCAAACGGTTTTGAAAATTGAATAACTATCGCAAATCTTGATGAAATTAGCTGATATTGGGGGTACTAATGTTTGGGGCAGTATGTTTTGGGAATAGGCTAATTTTCCACCAAGCGGCTAGTTTCTGGAATCTTGAGATTTTTCAAAACCTAATAAATCGGCTTCTTTTGATGAATTTTAATTTTTTTTCTAATTTCAGCCAAAGGAAACTTCATACCATGACGCTTCAGAAAATATCTGCATTGCTGCAGCAGCAGCAAAGTGTATATACACCGCTAAATCAGAATAAACACGCTCCCTACATTTTTGGTCAGACTCTAGTTGTCAACTCACCTCCACATCAAAGCTGGATCTGATCGTCACATCGGTTCGATTAATATTGCCAGTGATGTAACAAAAGTCATCAGTCAAATGAATGTCATCGAATTCATTCAGGACTGGAATGCGCAAACTCTCGCGACCTTTGCTAATATCGCTGAAATATTAACGTCAGATTCAACAGGTGATAAAAGATCAGCAAAATCTCATGGATGTTTCACTGGGAATTAATTAGCATTCTGAAGCAATAAATTTGTAACTATTCCTATTTGCTTGTCTCTACCTTTAATTCACCTGCTTAAATATATTTCAGTTGTGATATAAATGGATAACCAGAAAACCAGAACCAGGCTCACCAAGCTAATACACATCGACTAGGCCGAGGTACATCCTTCAATACTGATCCACTAAACATCAGACACAGATCTCTAGATTCCACATTATCACACATCTCAGTTACTGTCAATTTGTCAGCATTTTTGATTCGCAAATCGGCACCTTTCACAATAAACAACCTAAACAAAAATTGTAGTTTTGTTATTAAAGTGTACAAAGAAAATAATGATGTACCGGGCCTGACCACGGCTCCGGTAGTCAGGCCCCTGCCCCGGTCTTGACCGGAGCCAAAAACAGCGAAAATTTGTAAATATTTGACATTTTTGAAATGTTTGAAAGTTTGACAAAGTTTGAAATGTCGAAACTCAAAAATCAAATCGTTTGTTTTCTCACAGATTTGAATGAAAACAACAATGGTAACGTTTGTCTACCAGAAATTATTGCAAAATTTGTTTAAGAAACTTAAAATTTTCATTAATTTTCATTAATTTTTTTAAGTTTTAAAAATTTTCATTTTTGGACCCCCAATTTCTAGGCCCCGGTAGCGGCGGTCCCGGTGCGGATCTAAAAGAAAGTATTGCTTTAATAAGAATAGCAGTATCGATCAAGGCCGGTTCTGGGAGGATCACCATGAAAAACCAACTGGTCCTTCAACGTGTTTTTAATTCGGGGATTGCAGTTGAGGCCGCAATTACTAAATTCAATTTTTGGTTCTTTATAAGCGCATAAATACAACGAAAATTTGAACGATAATAAGATTGTCTTGCCTAAAATTTTGTAAACACACCAAGAAAAGTTTCTTGACACTTCAATACGAAGAATTAAAAAACTAAATTTTTCAGTTTTTGAAACTTCTTTTGCTAGTCCCATGCCCGTGACACTATCCTGTATCCGCGAGTAGAACATGCCCTGATATTATTGGCAAGTGACAATACTACACTCCGGGTGGTCATTACTTTGAGCATACTGAAAACTAGACCACAACAAACCACATAATAGATCAACGCTCTTGAAATGGTACCTCTATAGCTCTATGATTAACTCAAAATTGAATCATCGCACATACTTAACCATATCCATATGTTTCAATCGTGCAGCAATATGCACAGGAGTGTCACCGTTATTGTTCTTAGCAGACAGATCAGCAAGATGCACATGGCCGGGCGATTTCAGTATAACTTCGGCCAACTGTAACGAGCCAGACGTGGCTATCCAATGCAAGGCGATGTTTCCATTCTCAAACAAAACAAACCGAAGGTCACGAAGTGCCGACGCCATTTTGGTAGTGCAGAATATTAGACAGAACCAATTAAACACAAGCGAATTTTCAACTTATGAACGAATGAATGAATGGTCGTGAGTATCCGCCCCCCATGCGCAATTCACTAATTATTCCGTATGTATGTAATATGAACGTACATTATACATGATCAATGCGATGAGGGGTCCACCTCTAGGATTTGTACTTTCTTTCTTAAAATGACATTATACAAAAAACCGCCATTATTGACAGACAAGGCCGCACCCAGGGGGTTCATGTCTAGACCCCTTTTGGGAGGACAAAATGGAAAACTTTTTGCTATTTTTATGGCAAAAACAGCTATTTTTAGAAAATTTGCGCGCCGTCGGCGTGATAATTGACTTTTTTTGCAAGAAATAAATGTCCAATGTACTGGTTTTGGGAAAAAAATGCAAGAATTCTTCAACTTCAGCTCCGCCTCAGACCCTCCCTTGCGTTACCTGAGCTCACCCCCCCCCAGAGGGGTCAAGAATCCGGTTTTTTCTGGTAAAAAACCGGAAAATCCGGTTTTTCGGCGGCTTTCGGCCGCTCTTCACCCCCCCCCCCCCCAGAACTTCCCTCCTGCACATGTGCTAGATACCTGATCTTCTATCAGTGTTTTCGCCCCTTATGATAAAGATAGAGGTGTTTCCATAGAACCCGACTGGCAAGCCCAGTAGAAAGGTGTCATCCCTTCTCGATCCTGAAATATCCATGTAATTTTCTCGAATCTAATCTAAGCATAACTATTCTTCCACCAGTAAGCGAGGTTAAAATTTCCATATTTGAATAAATTTCATAAAGAAATAAATTATATTAGATTATATTAAAAAAGTTAATAAACATACTTTTAGCGACTAGAAAGGTTTACACATAGAAACGTCACTTCTGTGTGTGTAAAAACGTTGCACGTTTCTGAACATTTACCACTTCCATTTTGAGTGAGGCAAAGAGCCCTTCACGCAGCGTGTGTACAAACCTGGATCCAATAGCATGAGGGCAAGACCTGTACAAGAAGCAGAGGATATCCATGACTTGCGAGCAGCAACATGAAACCCATTCTGCCCTGCCACAGACTATAAACAAAATCAACAATTAAGTCATAAATGTATGCTCAAAATCAAATATTCAAAAATTTCGCAAAAACAACTGAACTGTTACTCAACTTTTTTATATAATGTGGCTTTAAGATCCAGCTGTTCTCAGTCCAATACTTTTCTGGAGCGAAGTATTTTTTACGTAAAAAACGAATATATAGATTTGGGAGAGATCCAACATGTAAAACAAATGTCATGTCCACAGTTTCTTTTAAAACATCAAAAACTAAATGATACTTTAACAATAATCATAGAGGGTATTAAGCCGTCAAAACTTAAACTACTGCGAACATTTTTGCTTCACAATTATGCATGATTTTGAGCGTGGTTCCTGAGAGAATTTTCAAAGTGGACAACTTGAACTGCGCTAAATGGAAGTTGGGACCATCCTCAATGGAAGTAATAACTGCATATTCCACAATTACAATATAAAAATTCTAAGTTTAAAAAAGTGAAACATGAAACGTTGAACGTAGGCTGCACTGTCGCTGGAAGGTTTTGCAATACAAAATTACATTGTAACTAATTTAAACTGCTTCGGAAAGTATGATGCGCATGCAATCAGAACAGTAATTAATCACTTTTAAACAGAATAACTATCTAATCTGAATCAGAAGAATCTCGGACAAGTTTCTCTGTTTAAATGAATGACGCGAACGACTAACACGAAGCCAGGCCATGTGACTGCATAAATTAAACTTTATATCAGGCTGTATTAGGCCTGATATTAAACTTTATTAGACAAATATTTAAACAAGATCAAATATGAACCAATCAAGGAAATCAATGGAAAGAGGCCATTACAGTCACAAGCTTACTTTAGTCCAAAACGAAAAATTAACACTTTGTATACCAGAACACATTGACAGCAACGTTCTGACTGCATTCTGGAACAACAATTTAGCCAATTCGGCTTTCAGTTACTTAGTTTTCCTAACACTAATTTTCTGCTTTAACAATAGTTCTCCCACCAAATTTATAGAAAAGTAATGAGTCACAAATTTAGTTAAAGTTTCCTTTTTTCTTCTTCCTGTTCCAGGCCCATTGTGCACGGTCTTTAGCAAAGTGGGGAATTGTCAAACCTGCGGAAGTATTTACAGGTTGTTATCAGGACCATCGAAAGAACATTTAGTGAGATCAAGAGTATAATACATAAGAGTATGACAGCAGTAATACTATGCATTTCTGCACGCTAACGGCTACCCCCACTCCCGTAAGTCGAAACGGGGCTACGCTAGCTCGCTCGTACTATGCTTGTGTGTTAAAGCCCGAAAACACGAGCGCGAGCATTGTATCTGTTTCACGGTTTAGAACACACGCAAAGCAAGCTAATTTCTATGATTCATTAGAGTCAATTTAGGCGGGGTGGGGGCTGGGTTTACTTTACTGGGGGGGGGCGTCCCCCCACGTTTTGGGTACCCCCCATTCGAGCACCTCCCCCCACTCGGCCCCAATTTTTCCGGCGATCAAAAATCTTGATAATCGCTAAAACTTGATTTTTGATCACTTTTAAGCATACTTATAGCAGTGTACGTGGAAAACAGGAAAATTAATACAGCATTTGTGACATGTTTGGCCCATTTTATTCCCCCACTTTTCGACCCCCCCCCCACCAGTGGGGGGGCGTCCCATCACTTATTTTTGCCTAAAATAAACCCAGGCGTGGGTGGTCAGCCGTTAGCACGCACAGGTCGTGTCACGTTTATATAATATAATACACGAGTAGGAAAAATGCTCCTTGCAGTCGCATGAAAAATACAATATGAGCCAGAAGGACAGCATACAATTCGGGAAAAGACAAGATTTAAAATGTATAATATGAGCCAGCATTTATTTATGTAAAGGACAAGATTTAAAAGTTTAATATGAGCAGCTCCCTTTCTCGGGCTCATATTGACGCCTCGGGAACGATGTTGTGTACGCAACTTAATCGATGCCAACGTATAAAATTAGAGTAAGTGTAAAATATAGACATTGCTCAGAGCCGCCCCCCCCCAGGAACTTGCACAGAGTAACTTAACATGCTACTTAGACTATTGATAATATCACACTATTTACGTAATTATATATATATATATACGTATTATATATTTACGCAACCATAATCTGGGGTATTTTTACACAACGCACTTTTCAAGCAAGTCCTTTTTGCCATTGCAGCCAGCATATACCACTAGCTAGCTCTCATATACCATTAGCCTCTGTCACAGGTCTGGTGTATTCAATAAAGTATATGTCTGACTCAATGCTCTTCAGAATCATATGAGCAAAACACGACGAAGACAGAGAGAAACCACTCCCTGCGTGCTGTCCGTGCGGCGTCAATATGAGCCCGATAAAGGGAGCTGCTCATATTAAACTTTTAAATCTTGTCCTTTACATAAATAAATGCTGGCTCATATTATACATTTTAAATCTTGTCTTTTCCCGAATTGAATGCTGTCCTTCTGGCTCATATTGTATTTTTTTCATACGACTGCAAGGAGTATTTTTCCTACTTGTCCTATTTCATTTTTGGGAATGAGGGAATGTGTAATGTGTTAATATTGACCATAACATTAACGCTTACTGTTAAAATAAATGCTACCCCAGTAACTTGAACCAGGAACTGGTTCACGGTTGAACCAGTTGAACCAGATGAACCAGACGAGATACGGCGTCGACAATATGCTCATCGTGTTCAGCGGTACCGATTTACTATATAAGGGCAAGCTTTCAGGCAGTTAGAACTTGTCTATTGCAAGTTACAGGGCGTGCTGCACGGTGCTGCGGCTGCAGCGCCGCAGCGCAGCACCGCACAGCGACGAGGATACTCTCATCGTGTTCAGCGACCCCGATTTACTATATAAGGGCAAGCTTTCAGGCCGTTTCAACTTATCTATTGCAAGTTACAGGGCGTGCTGCATGGTGTTGCGGCTGCAGCGCCGCAGCGCAGCACCGCACAGCGACTAGGATACTCTCATCGTGTTCAGCGACCCCGATTTACTATATAAGGGCAAGCTTTCAGGCAGTTAGAACTTGTCTATTGCAAGTTACAGGGCGTGCTGCACGGTTCTGCGGCTGCAGCGCCGCAGCGCAGCACCGCACAGCGACGAGGATACTCTCATCGTGTTCAGCGACCCCGATTTACTATATAAGGGCAAGCTTTCAGGCAGTTAGAACTTGTCTATTGCAAGTTACAGGGCGTGCTGCACGGTGCTGCGGCTGCAGCGCCGCAGCGCAGCACCGCAGCGCAGCACCGCACAGCGACGAGGATACTCTCATCGTGTTCAGCGACCACGATTTACTATATAAGGGCAAGCTTTCAGGCAGTTAGAACTTGTCTATTGCAAGTAACAGGGCGTGCTGCACGGTGCTGCGGCTGCAGTGCCGCACGATAGCAGCACCGCACAGCAACGAGGATACTCTTCTTCTTCTTCCTATTCCGGGCCCATCGTGCATGGTCTTCAGCAATGTGGAGAATCGCCAAACCAGCACACGTCTTCGCAAGTTGTGACCAGGCAGGACATCCGGAAAGATCAGGATATTGAAGCCCGGACCAACCGCTCGGTAGCATAATTTAAGGAATGGCCGATTCGGCACAACAGACAACCCTCAATCCAGCACACGTCTAGGCCAAATCATCCGGAAAGACCAGGATAGATTCAGCTCGGCAGCATAATTTAAGGATTCAGAATTTGAGTCATGCCCCCGGGAGTTGGAACCCATTAGCGCCGTTGGCCAGACGGATGCCAGGGGACACCTGTGGGGATCTCCATTTGATGGGGCCCATGTCCATCGGATTTCCCACGGAGGTGGTTCCAAGCCCCCCCGAGGATACTCTCATCGTGTTCAGCGACTCCGACTTACTATATAAGGGCAAGCTTTCAGGCAGTTTCAACTTATCTATTGCAAGTTACAGGGCGTGCTGCATGGTGCTGCGGCTGCAGCGCCGCACCGCACAGCGACGAGGATACTCTCATCGTGTTCTGCGACCCCGATTTACTATATAAGGGCAAGCTTTCAGGCAGTTAGAACTTGTCTATTGCAAGTTACAGGGCGTGCTGCACGGTGCTGCGGCTGCAGCGCCGCAGCGCAGCACCGCAGTGCAGCACCGCACAGCGACGAGGATACTCTCATCGTGTTCAGCGACCCCGATTTACTATATAAGGGCAAGCTTTCAGGCAGTTATAACTTGTCTATTGCAAGTAACAGGGCGTGCTGCACGGTGCTGCGGCTGCAGCGCCGCAGCGCAGCACGATAGCAGCACCGCACAGCAACGAGGATACTCTCATCGTGTTCAGCGACTCCGACTTACTATATAAGGGCAAGCTTTCAAGCAGTTAAAACTTGTCTATTGCAAGTTACAGGGCGTGCTGCACGGTGCGCTGCGGCGCGCGCCGCAGCGCAGCACGATAGCAGCACCGCACAGCGACGAGGATACTCTCATCGTGTTCAGCGACCTCGATTTACTATATAAGGGCAAGCTTTCAGGCAGTTTCAACTTGTCCATTTCAAGTTACAGGTGCACGGTGCTGCACCTGCAGCGTCGCTGCGGCTGCCGCATCGCAGTGCAGCGCAATAGCGGCACCACACGGAGAAGCAAACATGCCTATCGTGTTCAGCGACCCCAATTTACTATATGGCTTCACCAAAAGGCCAAAAATAGCCGTTTTAACTTTGACCCTGGGCGAGGAACCACGGGCGCCATGCAGCCCGAGGGTCACATCCGTCGGTGTCGGCGATATGCTTATCGTTTTCAGCGACCCCGATTTACTATATATGCGCACCACCAAATGGCCGAAAATGCCATTTTAGACGACTTTTTGACAATTTTCTGTGTTGGGACCCTCGAAAATTTTCTAAGTCCGAATGTTCGTGAGCCCATGTTTGACAGTCTGTAAAAATCGCTAGGGGCCGAATTGGGCCAAAATAATCAATAGTGATCAGGTTCATGGTTTCGACAACAAGATAATAATAGGTAAAGGTCGCCCCCATAAGGCATGTGAAAAATCCTTTGGTGAGTTACGGGACATAAAGCGTAAAGGAGAAACATCAGAGAAAAAAACCCCACCTAGAAAGTAGGTCTGAAAAATGAAAATTTTCAAAGTTCATTTTTTCCGGGCAAGTTTGGTATCATTCGAAAGCTCTTGGCCTGGGGATTTCAAAAATGTAAATATTAGCTCTTAATTCCTTACCGCTAATTAGTTACGCCTAATTAAGCATTTTGAAAACACGCAAAGTGCCTTTTTGGCTCATTATGGGGGGCTCTCCGAGCTCCCCCATGATAGAATTTGTCTGCTCTCATACTCTTATGTATTATGTTCTCTTGAAGATATTAGCTGGCTCTATACCATGTTGCACAATTAATGGAATTTTCGCTTTGATTCACAATATATATATACGTATACGTATAAGCAAGAGGATCTGTCAGCTAATATATTTATATGTGTATGTCAATGTGTATACATACACGTGTAAAATTATTCCACTTATAATAGCGACAAAATCAATGCACTAAGTGTAGTACATTGAACTTTCTACGACATGGCACAATAAGCAATCATTAATCACACACAGGCATATCCACAAGAGCACCACACTGGACCAAAAGCTTCACTATTTTTATATTGTTTTGAGCAACAGCACAGAATAGAGGCGATTCAGCGTCAATATTACATAAATTTGGGTCAGCACCAGTCTAGAACAAAAACAGCTGTTTTGGTACACTTACGCAGAATCTACTAACGCAGAAACGATTTCAAATCTCGAGATTCCACTAACGCAGAATGACCTTTTGCAAAACTGATGTTTCCACGTACACAAAAATTAGTACTCGGAAATCAGCTGGAGTACACACATGTATTATTTTGAAGAAAGATTATATAATCTGCACTACTGTTGTAAATAGGAGATTGTATTTTGCAAATTAGATTCGTAAATACAATTAATTTCTCTTTTAAAACTAAGGGCCTATTTCTTTAAAGATTAAAATGGTCGGATTAAACGGTTTAAAAATCAGCCGGATTAAAATTTTAATTGCTATTTCTTTAATGATAAATTAAACGGATTAAACGAAATAAAATTAACTCGTTTAATCCGACCGTTTTTAATCCAAGGATTAAACGAGTCGATTTTAATCCGTTTAATCCGCCATTAAAGAAACAGCTATTAGAAATTTTATTCCGCCAATATTTAATCCGTTTAATCCGCGTAGCTGCACGGAGATTAAACACTAATTGAAAATACAGGCGGCGGATTAAACGAAATAAAATTAATCTTTAAAGAAACAGCGATTAAGCAGCTCGGATTAAAATTAACTCGTTCATTTTTTAATCCGAAGTGTGAATAAAGAAACAGAATTAGATTAAAATTTTAATCCTAGGTGAATTAAAGAAATAGGATTAAATTTAATCCGTTTAACTCGTTTAACTCGCTGGGGTAATTTTTAATCCGTTTAATCCGAGGTGCTATTTCTTTAATACAGGATTAATTTTAATCTAATCCGTTTAATCTTTAAAGAAATAGGGCCTAAGTAAATTTCAAATTAAATTCATTTTATAATTTTCGCAATTTTATTGTTAGTGTCACTTTTTAACTGAAATTTTTACAGAAGCACGTCGGTTGTATTTCTAAAATTTATTAAATATATATATATATGTTTATTACATGAAATCATAGGTTAACACGGGGCGGTATGGGGGGATCCAAACCCTCAACCCGGACAAGGTACAAGCCCTATCGCCACCAGGGGCTAGGGATCCAGGGGCTAGGGATAAGAAAAAATTGGGCAATGGGTAAGCAGAAATGGCCGGAAAAAATAGGTATTCGCACCAAGGTAAGGTAAAGGTTTACCCCAGGAGATATCTCCGTCCTGCCACAGGACATGGGGTGCCGGTGCTCATCCCCGGATTCTCAGCCGTAGAGCCAGGAGTGTCACCTCAAATGATGACTGCATCCGTGGAAGGGGGGCCGGCCCTTCTGCACAGACTCCTGTTACCTTCCCACCGTAGTGGTACCCATTTACCGACCAGTTAAGGATGGATAGCTGGGTTGGCTAGAGTCGAGAAAGCTTTGTGGCCTCTGGGGATCGAACCACCGACCGTAAGATCGGAACTTCTGACCAGCGCCTTAGACCACTCGGCCATCTCGACAGTAGTATAGATGATGGATACACCCCCCGTATCTTTAACACATGATGTGTTAATCATATAGCGTCGTCTTGTTGTGCGGCTTTCTTATAAAATCAATTATCGTCTCGTCAGATGCTATGTGCCAGCTAATTAATTTAGCCTTTAAGACATTACGAAATAGCTGTGGTTTGCTATAAAAACACGTTTCGTTATATCACGTGATGCTTACCTACGTCAAAGTCAAGTACTAGGTAGCTCTAGACTAGCTAACAATGACGTCATAATTCCTGGAATTTTGGCAAAATAGATCTAAAATAACCTCACTAATTACTCTCATATTACGCTGCCCGCAGGCGCAATCAGCTGCGCTGATTGCGCAAGCGTGCAGCGATTACGTAATCATACAATCACCACCCCCCCCGCCCGCGCGCCCAGAAAATATTGACTTAGGGTTGACTTGCGATCCTATTTTCTCAATCCAAGTAGCATCAGAAATGCCATTTAGTTATTCATCACCAATCCTATTGATGGAGGGGTTCAGCATCTACCACACTGAATAACTCAGTGGCATTTCTGTACTTATAGTATGATGAATTTTTCTTATCCTAACCCTGGATCCCCAACCCCTGACATTAAGGGCTGTACCTGTTGTCAGGTTGAAGGTTTGGACGAGATATCCCCATACCGCCCCGTGTGTAACCTATGTTTCATGTAATAAACTGTATATATATATATATATATTTAATAAAATTTTAGAAATACAATGACGTGCTTCTAAAAATTTCAGTTAAAAAGTATTTTTGCACTAACAATAAAATTGCGAAAAGTGTAGAAATTAATTTGAATTTGAAATTTACTTAGGCCCTATTTCTTTAAAGACCAAACTTGAATTAGATTAAAATAATCCTGTATTAAACAACTTTTCGGATTAAAGCAGATTAAAAATTACCCCAGCAGTTAAACGAGTTAGGCTGGATTAAATTTAATCTGACTCTTTCCGACACTTGGGATTATAAAAATTTTTAATCTGAATTTGTTTCTTATTCACACTTTCGAGACCAAAAAATGAACGAGACCAAATTTTTAATCCGAAATTTCTTAATCGCTTTTTGTTTCTTTAAAAGATTAATTTTATTTCGTTTAATCCGCCGCCTGCCGCATTTTTCAATTAGTGTTTGTCTCCGTGCAGCACTTGAATTGGCGGACAAAAATTTGGCGAAATGAATAAAATTTCTATTAGCTGTTTCTTTAATGGCGGATTAAACGGATTAAAATCGACTCGTTTAATCCTTGGATTAAAAACGGTCGGATTAAACGAGTTAATTTTGAATTTCGTTTAATCCGTTTAATTTATCATTAAGAAAAGTAGCAATTAAAATTTTTAATCCGGCTAAACCGTCCGACCATTTTGTCTTTAAAGAAATAGGCCTTGAATTTAAAGAAAATTAGTGGCACCATTTGCAGATTGAATTTGCAAAATACAATCTGTACAGTAGTGCAGATTACATATAATCTTTCTTCAAAATAATACATGTGTGTACTCCAGCGATTTCCAGTACGGTACGTGGAAACATCAGTTTTTTTGCAAAAGGTCATTCTGCGTTAGTGGAATCTCGAGATTTGAAATCGTTTCTGCGTTAGTACATTCTGAAAAAACCGAAATGCCAAAACAGCTGTTTTGTTCTAGACAATTGCTGACACCAAATTTGTACAACCCGTATTGACGCTGAATCACCCCTTCTACAGTACGGTGCTGTTGCTAAAGCAATACTAAAAATATAGTGAAGCTTTTGTCAAATCATGTTTTCTGTAGACATATACTGTATGTGATGTGGTGCTTGTGTCTTCATGTCGCCAGAAATTCAATGTACTTACGTAGTGCTTGTTTTGTCGCCAACCCACTTCAAGTGGAATAATTTTGCACGTGTATGTATACACATTGACGCTACACATATAAATATATTAGCTGACAGATCTAACTTATACGTACTCACGTACATGTATATATTGTGAATCAAAGCGAAAATTCCTTGGTATTGCAACATGTTATAGAGCTTCAACTAATATTCAGAGAACGTAATACAATAAAGGTACCAGTGAGCTGAACTGAAATTCTATCATGGGGAATTTGGAGTATATTAATTGCCAAAACCCTTGATTTTCAAAATAACTAATTAGGCGTACAACCAGCGGTAAGGAAATTAGGCTAATATTTACTTTTTGAAATCCCCAGGCTTTCGAATGTTGCCAAACTTGCCCGGAAAAAATGAACTTTGAAAATTTTCATTTTTCCTGCACTTTCTAGGTGGGGTTTTTTTCTCTGATGTTTCTCCTTTACGCACATGTCCCGTGAGCTCACCAAGGGATTTTTCACATGCCTTATGAGGCGACCCAACCACGCCAATTATCTTGTTGTCGAAACCATGAACCTGATCATTTGATTTTTTTATTGGTGTCGGCTTGTATTTTTTTTGGACTTTTGTCAAACATGAACCACGAACATATTCGGACTTGAAAATTTTCGAGTGGTCTCAACACCGAAATTGTCAGAAGTGGGTCACAAAATGGCATTTTCGGCCATTTGTGGTGCCTCATACCGTAAATCGGGGTGCTTGGCGGTAAACATATCGCCGACACCGGCAGATGTGACCCTCGGAGACCCAAGCCGTGGTGCAAAATTGATCCAAATTAAAACGGCTATTTTGGCAACTTGTTGAAGCCATACCAAATTGGGGTCGCTGAACACGACGAGACCATGTTCTCCGTATTGGTGCCGCTGTGCACTTGCACTGCGTCGGCAAACTGCAGCGATGCAGCGCGGCCACTGCAAACTTGAAATGGACAAGTTGAAACTGCCTGAAAGCGCTCACCCACCGATGAGTAAATCGGGTCGCTGAACGCGATGGAAGTATCCTGTCGCGGTGCGGTGCTGCTATCGTGCGCCGCGGCGCGCCACCCAGCCGCCGCCGTGCGGGCACGCCCCTGTAACTTGAAATAGACAAGTTGAAACTGCCTGAAAGCTTGCCCTTTATATAGTAAATCGTAGTCGTTGAACCACGATGAGAGTATCCTCGTTGCGGTGCGGTGCTGCGCTGCGGCGCTGCAGCCGCAGCACCGTGCAGCACGCCCTGTAACTGAAATAGATAAGTTGAAACTGCCTGAAAGCTTGCCCGTATTAGTAAATGCGGGGTCGCTGAACACGATGAGATCCTCGTCACGTGCGATGCTGCTACGTGCTGCACTGCGGCGCTGCAGCCGCAGCACCGTGCAGCACGCCCTGTAACATGAAGATAGATAAGTTCTAACTGCCTGAAAGCTTGCCCGGCATAGTAAATGGGGGTCGCCTGAAACACGATGAGAGTATCCCCGTTGCTGTGCAGTGCTGCGCTGCGGCGCTGCAGCCACAGCACCGTGCAGCACGCCCTGCGGGGGGAACCCACGCCTAGCGGAGTCGACACGGAAAGGGGAAGGAGACCAAAGGGGGGAAGAGGAGGAGGGAGAGGGTAACTTGCAATAGACAAGTTTTGAACTGCCTGAAAACTTGCCCGGGATAGTAAATCGGGGTCGCTGAACACGATGAGGTATCCTCGTCGCTGTGCGGTGCTATCGTGGGTTGCGGGGCTGGCGGCGCTGCAGCCACAGACCGTGCAGCACGCCCTGTAACCTGAAATGGAGATAAGTTGAAACTGCCTGAAGAGGGGTTGGCGCTTCTGATAGTAAATCGGGAGGTCGCGAACAGGAGTGAGAGTATCCTCGTCGCTGTGCGGTGCTGCGTGCGGCGCCGCCGCCGCAGCACCGAGCAGCACGCCCGGTAACTCGCAATACACCAGTTCTACCTGCCTGAAACCTTGCCCTTATAAAGTAACTCGCGGTCGCTGAACACGATGAGAGTATCCTCGTCGCTGTGCGGTGCTGTGCGGTGCTGCGCTGCGACGCTGCAGCCGCAGCACCGTGCAGCACGCCCTGTAACTTGCAATAGACAAGTTCTAACTGCCTGAAAGCTTGCCCTTATATAGTAAATCGGGGTCGATGAACGCGCTGAGAGTATCCTCTTCGCTGTGCGGTGCTGCGCTGCGGCGCTGCAGCCGCAGAACCGTGCAGCACGCCCTGTAACTTGCAATAGACAAGTTCTAACTGCCTGAAAGCTTGCCCTTATATAGTAAATCGGGGTCGCTGAACACGATGAGAGTATCCTAGTCGCTGTGCGGTGCTGCGCTGCGGCGCTGCAGCCGCAACACCATGCAGCACGCCCTGTAACTTGCAATAGATAAGTTGAAACGGCCTGAAAGCTTGCCCTTATATAGTAAATCGGGGTCGCTGAACACGATGAGAGTATCCTCGTCGCTGTGCGGTGCTGCGCTGCGGCGCTGCAGCCGCAGCACCGTGCAGCACGCCCTGTAACTTGCAATAGACAAGTTCTAACTGCCTGAAAGCTTGCCCTTATATAGTAAATCGGTACCGCTGAACACGATGAGCATATTGTCGACGCCGTATCTCGTCTGGTTCATCTGGTTCAACTGGTTCAACCGTGAACCAGTTCCTGGTTCAAGTTGCTGGGGTAGCATTTAGTTTAACAGTATGCGTTAATGTTATGGTCAATATATAAACCATATTAACACATTACACATTCCCTCATTCCCAAAAATGAAATAGGACAAGTAGGAAAAATACTCCTTGCAGTCGTATGAAAAATACAATATGAGCCAGAAGGACAGCATTCAATTCGGGAAAAGACAAGATTTAAAATGTATAATATGAGCCAGCATTTATTTATGTAAAGGACAAGATTTAAAAGTTTAATATGAGCAGCTCCCTTTATCGGGCTCATATTGACGCCGCACGGACAGCACGCAGGGAGTGGTTTCTCTCTGTCTTCGTCGTGTTTTGCTCATATGATTCTGAAGAGCATTGAGTCAGACATATACTTTATTGAATACACCAGACCTGTGACAGAGGCTAATGGTATATGAGAGCTAGCTAGTGGTATATGCTGGCTGCAATGGCAAAAAGGACTTGCTTGAAAAGTGCGTTGTGTAAAAATACCCCAGATTATGGTTGCGTAAATATATAATACGTATATATATATATATATAATTACGTAAATAGTGTGATATTATCAATAGTCTAAGTAGCATGTTAAGTTACTCTGTGCAAGTTCCTGGGGGGGGGGGGCGGCTCTGAGCAATGTCTATATTTTACACTTACTCTAATTTTATACGTTGGCATCGATTAAGTTGCGTACACAACATCGTTCCCGAGGCGTCAATATGAGCCCGAGAAAGGGAGCTGCTCATATTAAACTTTTAAATCTTGTCCTTTACATAAATAAATGCTGGCTCATATTATACATTTTAAATCTTGTCTTTTCCCGAATTGTATGCTGTCCTTCTGGCTCATATTGTATTTTTCATGCGACTGCAAGGAGCATTTTTCCTACTCGTGTATTATATTATATAAACGTGACACGACCTGTGCGTGCTAACGGCTGACCACCCACGCCTGGGTTTATTTTAGGCAAAAATAAGTGATGGGACGCCCCCCCACTGGTGGGGGGGGGGGGGTCGAAAAGTGGGGGAATAAAATGGGCCAAACATGTCACAAATGCTGTATTAATTTTCCTGTTTTCCACGTACACTGCTATAAGTATGCTTAAAAGTGATCAAAAATCAAGTTTTAGCGATTATCAAGATTTTTGATCGCCGGAAAAATTGGGGCCGAGTGGGGGGAGGTGCTCGAATGGGGGGTACCCAAAACGTGGGGGGACGCCCCCCCAGTAAAGTAAACCAAGCCCCCACCCCGCCTAAATTGACTCTAATGAATCATAGAAATTAGCTTGCTTTGCGTGTGTTCTAAACCGTGAAACAGATACAATGCTCGCGCTCGTGTTTTCGGGCTTTAACACACAAGCATAGTACGAGCGAGCTAGCGTAGCCCCGTTTCGACTTACGGGAGTGGGGGTAGCCGTTAGCGTGCAGAAATGCATAGTATTACTGCTGTCATACTCTTATGTATTATACTCTTGATCTCACTAAATGTTCTTTCGATGGTCCTGATAACAACCTGTAAATACTTCCGCAGGTTTGACAATTCCCCACTTTGCTAAAGACCGTGCACAATGGGCCTGGAACAGGAAGAAGAAAAAAGGAAACTTTAACTAAATTTGTGACTCATTACTTTTCTATAAATTTGGTGGGAGAACTATTGTTAAAGCAGAAAATTAGTGTTAGGAAAACTAAGTAACTGAAAGCCGAATTGGCTAAATTGTTGTTCCAGAATGCAGTCAGAACGTTGCTGTCAATGTGTTCTGGTATACAAAGTGTTAATTTTTCGTTTTGGACTAAAGTAAGCTTGTGACTGTAATGGCCTCTTTCCATTGATTTCCCTTGATTGGTTCATATTTGATCTTGTTTAAATATTTGTCTAATAAAGTTTAATATCAGGCCTAATATAGCCTAATATAAAGTTTAATTTATGCAGTCACATGGCCTGGCTTCGTGTTAGTCGTTCGCGTCATTCATTTAAACAGAGAAACTTGTCCGAGATTCTTCTGATTCAGATTAGATAGTTATTCTGTTTAAAAGTGATTAATTACTGTTCTGATTGCATGCGCATCATACTTTCCGAAGCAGTTTAAATTAGTTACAATGTAATTTTGTATTGCAAAACCTTCCAGCGACAGTGCAGCCTACGTTCAACGTTTCATGTTTCACTTTAAACTTAGAATTTTTATATTGTAATTGTGGAATATGCAGTTATTACCATTGAGGATGGTCCCAACTTCCATTTAGCGCAGTTCAAGTTGTCCACTTTGAAAATTCTCTCAGGAACCACGCTCAAAATCATGCATAATTGTGAAGCAAAAATGTTCGCAGTAGTTTAAGTTTTGACGGCTTAATACCCTCTATGATTATTGTTAAAGTATCATTTAGTTTTTGATGTTTTAAAGAAACTGTGGACATGACATTTGTTTTACATGTTGGCCTTCCCAAATCTATATATTCGTTTTTTACGTAAAAATACTTCGCTCCAGAAAAGTATTGGACTGAGAACAGCTGGATCTTAAAGCCACATTATATAAAAAAGTTGAGTAACAGTTCAGTTGTTTTTGCGAAATTTTTGAATATTTGATTTTGAGCATACATTTATGACTTAATTGTTGATTTTGTTATAGTCTGTGGCAGGGCAGAATGGGTTTCATGTTGCTGCTCGCAAGTCATACTTGGATATCCTCTGCTTCTTGTACAGGTCTTGCCCTCATGCCTTGGATTCTAAGGTTTGTACACACTTGCGTGAAGGGCTCACTGCCTCACTCAAAATGGAAGTGGTAAATGTTCAGAAACGTGTAACGTTTTTGCAAATTTTGACGTTTCTATGTGTAAACCTTTCTAAATCACTAAAACTATGTTTATTAACTTTTTTTAATATAATCTAATATAATTTATTTCTTTATGAAATTTATTCAAATATGGAATTTTAACCTCGCTTACTGGTGGAGAATAGTTATGCTTAGATTAGATTCGAGAAAATTACATGGATATTTCAGGATCGAGAAGGGATGACACCTTTCTACTGGGCTTGCCAGTCGGGTTCTGTGGAAGCTGCCCTCTATCTTTATCATAAAGGGGCGAAAACACTGATAGAAGATCAGGTATCTAGCACACAGAGACGCCTCTCTGCTGCTTGTTGTAATGGGTGCTCTAAACTTGTAATGACAAGAACGCTTTTGTGGATACATCATTGTCTGTCAACAGGCCCGCACCCAGGATTTTGAAAAGGGGGGTCCAAGGCAGACATGTGCAGGAGGGGAAGTTCTGGGGGGGGGGGGGTGAAGAGCGGCCGAAAGCCGCCGAAAAACCGGATTTTCCGGTTTTTTACCGGAAAAATCCGGATTCTTGACCCCTCTGGGGGGGGGGTGAGCTCAGGTAACGCAAGGGAGGGTCTGAGGGGCGGAGCTGAAGTTGAAGAATTCTTGCATTTTTTCCCAAAACCAGTACATTGGACATTTATTTCTTGCAAAAAGTCAATTATCACGCCGACGGCGCGCAAATTTTCTAAAAATAGCTGTTTTTGCCATAAAAATAGCAAAAATTTTCCATTTTGTCCTCCCAAAAGGGGGGGTCTAGACCCCTTGAACCCCCCCCCCCTGGGTGCGGCCTTGTCTGTCAATAATGGCGGTTTTTTGTATAATGTCATTTTAAGAAAGAAAGTACAAATCCTAGAGGTGGACCCCTCATCGCATTGATCATGTATAATGTACGTTCATATTACATACATACGGAATAATTAGTGAATTGCGCATGAGGGGGGCGGATACTCACGACCATTCATTCATTCGTTCATAAGTTGAAAATTCGCTTGTGTTTAATTGGTTCTGTCTAATATTCTGCACTACCAAAATGGCGTCGGCACTTCATGACCTTCGGTTTGTTTTGTTTGAGAATGGAAACATCGCCTTGCATTGGATAGCCACGTCTGGCTCGTTACAGTTGGCCGAAGTTATACTGAAATCGCCCGGCCATGTGCATCTTGCTGATCTGTCTGCTAAGAACAATAACGGTGACACTCCTGTGCATATTGCTGCACGATTGAAACATATGGATATGGTTAAGTATGTGCGATGATTCAATTTTGAGTTAATCATAGAGCTATAGAGGTACCATTTCAAGAGCGTTGATCTATTATGTGGTTTGTTGTGGTCTAGTTTTCAGTATGCTCAAAGTAATGACCACCCGGAGTGTAGTATTGTCACTTGCCAATAATGTCAGGGCATGTTCTACTCGCGGATACAGGATAGTGTCACGGGCATGGGACTAGCAAAAGAAGTTTCAAAAACTGAAAAATTTAGTTTTTAATTCTTCGTATTGAAGTGTCAAGAAACTTTTCTTGGTGTGTTTACAAAATTTTAGGCAAGACAATCTTATTATCGTTCAAATTTTCGTTGTATTTATGCGCTTATAAAGAACCAAAAATTGAATTTAGTAATTGCGGCCTCAACTGCAATCCCCGAATTAAAAACACGTTGAAGGACCAGTTGGTTTTTCATGGTGATCCTCCCAGAACCGGCCTTGATCGATACTGCTATTCTTATTAAAGCAATACTTTCTTTTAGATCCGCACCGGGACCGCCGCTACCGGGGCCTAGAAATTGGGGGTCCAAAAATGAAAATTTTTAAAACTTAAAAAAATTAATGAAAATTAATGAAAATTTTAAGTTTCTTAAACAAATTTTGCAATAATTTCTGGTAGACAAACGTTACCATTGTTGTTTTCATTCAAATCTGTGAGAAAACAAACGATTTGATTTTTGAGTTTCGACATTTCAAACTTTGTCAAACTTTCAAACATTTCAAAAATGTCAAATATTTACAAATTTTCGCTGTTTTTGGCTCCGGTCAAGACCGGGGCAGGGGCCTGACTACCGGAGCCGTGGTCAGGCCCCGGTGCATCATTATTTTCTTTGTACACTTTAATAACAAAACTACAATTTTTGTTTAGGTTGTTTATTGTGAAAGGTGCCGATTTGCGAATCAAAAATGCTGACAAATTGACAGTAACTGAGATGTGTGATAATGTGGAATCTAGAGATCTGTGTCTGATGTTTAGTGGATCAGTATTGAAGGATGTACCTCGGCCTAGTCGATGTGTATTAGCTTGGTGAGCCTGGTTCTGGTTTTCTGGTTATCCATTTATATCACAACTGAAATATATTTAAGCAGGTGAATTAAAGGTAGAGACAAGCAAATAGGAATAGTTACAAATTTATTGCTTCAGAATGCTAATTAATTCCCAGTGAAACATCCATGAGATTTTGCTGATCTTTTATCACCTGTTGAATCTGACGTTAATATTTCAGCGATATTAGCAAAGGTCGCGAGAGTTTGCGCATTCCAGTCCTGAATGAATTCGATGACATTCATTTGACTGATGACTTTTGTTACATCACTGGCAATATTAATCGAACCGATGTGACGATCAGATCCAGCTTTGATGTGGAGGTGAGTTGACAACTAGAGTCTGACCAAAAATGTAGGGAGCGTGTTTATTCTGATTTAGCGGTGTATATACACTTTGCTGCTGCTGCAGCAATGCAGATATTTTCTGAAGCGTCATGGTATGAAGTTTCCTTTGGCTGAAATTAGAAAAAAAATTAAAATTCATCAAAAGAAGCCGATTTATTAGGTTTTGAAAAATCTCAAGATTCCAGAAACTAGCCGCTTGGTGGAAAATTAGCCTATTCCCAAAACATACTGCCCCAAACATTAGTACCCCCAATATCAGCTAATTTCATCAAGATTTGCGATAGTTATTCAATTTTCAAAACCGTTTGATTT
This sequence comes from Trissonchulus latispiculum, assembly GCA_030248195.1. Classification (NCBI taxonomy): domain Eukaryota; kingdom Metazoa; phylum Nematoda; class Enoplea; order Enoplida; family Ironidae; genus Trissonchulus; species Trissonchulus latispiculum. The sequence continues at coordinate 42,091 of JASAND010006220.1, forward strand.
TTGCCGCGTTTCCAAATTTGACTGACTAAACTCGCGACTTACTCCGTGGAAAAAAGTTTTTGGGATTTTGAATTTTGGTGGATTTTTAGGACCGCTTAGTATTATTATTAAAGAAAACAATTTCGCTCCCTACATTTTTGGTCTGACTTTAGAAGTACGTATTTCATGTTCGAATGAATTTGCTTTATTCTGATAGTGACAGCAATCGGACGCTCTGTTAACTGCTAAGCCATGCTCTGCGCGCTCACGCTACCGTCACCTGTAATTGCCTACGTGACGATATGTTAATGTCATTTGCGTATGCACATGCTGTGTTTACCAGTGGAGGTTCGAAAACACAACGACCGCGTGCACCCGTCTAAGGAGTGAATATTTCAAGGTTTAGAACGCAGGCAGGGGGAGTAGATGTCTCACCCGGTTTAAGACCTCATTTGTGTGGTCGATGCTGCTGGTGATTAACTTTCATTGTGTTCTCTGGGGCACCTGACCAACGTGCTCAATAAATTCTATCCTTGTACAACATACTGTGGTGACTGGTGATCTTGGTAATCATTGAACATGTCAGAGAATAATTCACAAATCGTAAATAATTATGCTGACGAATCCCCGTACCTTAGCTTTTATGCACTGATTCGTTGAATTTGTGAATTAAGTGACCTCGGATTATTTTGGTGTGTTCACATTGTTACCAGTGTGTACGTATTTAGTTTTCTAGAAAAAGTTTTTCAGTGCCGGCTGAATAATTGGAAAATGTTTCAATAAGGAATAAGAGACCATGCACTTATTTTTGTTTTGTTTTTCAGCATTGTTGTTGCGGAAAAAATGACTGCATTCGACAGCCTTCCTGTCCCTGTCTGAGTATTAATGGAAGCACATGCTGCTATGATGAAGTACGTATATGTAAACATATGTTATTACTATCTTATTACTTACCATTGTAGTTTTACTTAAGAATGGGGGGAAGTATTGTGTAGTTTTATATGGTTTGACCTTATTTGTAGTTATAGTATAGTTTCTATTTTCTTATACCGTATTTTCCAATATTTTAATGTGGTCTACTGATTTATGACTTTCCACTGTTTTAGTCTGGTCTACTGATTTCTGAATTTAATACGATGGATTCTCCCAGTATCTATGAGTGCAACTTTATGTGCTCATGCGATGCAACATGCAGAAATCGTCAAATACAGCGTGGATTGAGGTATGTTTTAAATTTCAGCTGCTGTTCGTTTCAAAGTCACTAGCCTGACCCGTGTCCGTTTTGGCCTCCGATTCGGCCGACATTACCTTACTTACTTACATTCCCCAAAAACAGTTGAAATTCGATTTGAAAAACAAAAATATAGTTTCCTTCTGCTTCTCCTTAAGGTGGTGGTATTCCTTCCCGTACTTTGGATGATAACTTTTGCGAAAGTAAGCCAAAATGTTTTAAACTTTCGGAACACTACTTCGGTGTTCCTGAACACAACAGAAACAATCCCGGGAAAATTTAGAATTTTTTGATTACTGCGAATAATTCTCATACTTCCTTGAAATTAGCCAAAACCATAAATTACTCGAAGGACCTTCGATCAATTTATCTATCCTCAACATTCCGAGAGATAAACGAGATATTGGGGTCGAAAACCAGCTGATTTCCAAATTTTTGTCAATTCCTGCAACCTATAACCACAGCATTCGACAACTACCCAAATTAAAAAACCCTCTGCAAGCACAAATTTTGTAAAAAATAAGCTTGATTACTTGAGTCTAGCTAAGGCCGCAGCTAAAATACCGATTTTTCAAAAACTGCAATCAGTTTGTTTTAAACAAGGATTTCTCCAAACTGCCTCAACCAAACTGCAAACAATTTTACAGACATTGCAAACATTTTCGCGCTATTGCCGAGGTCATATTTTTTTGTCTTTGTAGAAACTTTCACAAAGTTGTGTAATTCTAATTTAAAGTTAATCATGAAAGTTTGAAAGTTTTCACTTTTTGATAAATTTCTCGGGTTTAGGTAAGTTCTGGTGATACCAAGAAAAATGACCCTCGGCAACAATGAGCACGTCAGCTTGGTTTAGAGTACAGTTTGATCAATTACGGATTTGTGAAATTCTTGTTTAAAAATAGTTTATGGTCTAGAATGTACGTAGTTACATCAAGTTTGACTACATCACTAAAATGTGGTTATTTCAAGCTTCATAAATGATGTATCATTTGCTATATGTTCTGAAATTGAGCAAGTTATAACGTTTTGGAAATAACTGCGGTAAAGGTTACCACCCACCACCTCAGTTCGTTAGCTATAAAACATCATTCAACAACTGGATACGTCACATGGGAAAGCCAGGACAGACCGGGTCAGGCGTGCTAGGTTGGGCAGGCTGGTTAGGCCGCCCGGCCTTTCCGGTCGGCTTGAATCTGGTGGTCTATTCGAATGATAGCAAACACTAGTATAGAAAAGTTCATGCCTGTTTGGATTTAAGAGCATTTGTTTGAATTTGATTATATTGCGTTTAATATTCAAAGTTCATGACTGTTTTGATTTAAGAGCATTTGTTTGAATTTTATTATGTTGCGTTTAATATTCAATGTATTTGCATTGCAAGGCGGCATTAGAGCTTCAAATGTCGCGTTTTTGTTTGTTTTTCAGGTTTCAGCTGCGCCTTATACGAACAAAAAATAAAGGCTGGGGCGTTCAGGTGCTGGAAAAAATTCCAAAAGGGGCCTTTGTTTGCGAGTACGTGCATATATACTTTTTGTTTGTCTTTCCGTTTTCCTGGCTGTGATTTCGAACTAGTATATAGTAATTATTAGACTTACTAAGCTAGAGAGAATGCGATAGTTTTGTTGTTTAATATTATGGGTTAAACCCTTGTACTCGACGAATTAGTAATCTAACCTAGGTAATCTATGCTTATTCTTGTGATTAAGTCCAACGTGTGTTATGGGCGGGCGGAGACTAGTCGCTTATTCAACCTTTCTAAATTATTAAAGCAATTATTAATCTGTTCAACACACAACCAAAACCTTGTGTTTCGGCTAACCTGAACGTGTGAGTCCCAGTGCGACTCTACCGATCTCTGGTCCGTCCACCCATACTGTTTGGAC
>JASAND010006221.1:0-28284 GCA_030248195.1 Trissonchulus latispiculum
CTAAGATTGATGATCAATTTGGGTTCAATTGAAAGTGACCCGAAAATGACGAAAATTCCCTCCCTTAAATATTGTCAAAACTAATTTGCATATTACGGAAATGTCGAATTTCTAATTTGCATATTCGTTCCGAAGTTCGTATAGTTTCCAAACAAGGAAATTTCCACACAGGGAATTTCCCCTTTGGTTACCTTTTACGTGGTAACCAAAAAGTCTGCAAAGTTTCCCAAAATTCAGCTTGGGAAATCCATCAAATTTAGGGTCAGTTGGAGGGTCATAATTTCTTTTCCTCGTTAATCTCCCCTCCAACGGACCAGCCGCGTGGCCAGCCCGAGCTGGGCACACGCTTTAGCATAGGGAGCTTCCAGAAAGTTCTGGAAGCTCCAATAAAAATCAAAGAGACTCCTACGAAAAAGCAGACACCAGTGAGCTGTCAGACTCCTGTCAGCTCAGTGGAAAATTTCAAATTATCCTCAGTGTTCGTCTGAGACTCGGCCGAGAGCGGTCGGGTGTTTCCCCCCAATATGAGTGTACTTCCCGTTGTGCCAGCGTTTTGGCCGGAAATAAAAGTACACTCTTCCCCGGTTAGCACACGAGTTAGGGGCCCCTTCTGACCCACACTGGTCAGAAGGGATGATCTGAGTTTACACGACGAACACCGCACGTTGAGGGCCACATGAGCGCACTATGCTCGGCCAGAAGCTACACACCAGGAACGCACCTTTAGGGATTTTTGAAGGCCCTTTTGGCCTAAAAATTCACCTTTTTGTGGCCTTCGTGCCTTGCTTAAAAATCATGTTTGTCAACCAAGCCACGGCCTGAATGGCCTTAATTTTTACAGGGGCTTACGCCCAAATATTTTGTGTGTAACTGCTGTTTTTGGGGTTGTAATGAAGCATGGGATTTTGAGTGGGGACCCACCCCTGAGTTGAGATAGGAGGTCCCTTGGTTACGACCTCATATTCAGAACTGAGTTAACTTAGGGATTGTTTCTCCCCACAGCCGGCAATCAGGAATTGCCGGCCATACTTGCAAATCAGGCGCTACTGAAGTAATATTATTGTCTGTATGTTTGCATTGTTTTTCGTGTCTTGTGTGGTTCGGCTTACCCAAAAAATCAGTAGGCATTAAAACTCCGAATCATTTTCTAATTGTTAATTATCAGTCGTTTTAAAGGGGGAATGGCCGACTTCCTCGTTGTTAATTTAATCAATTTGAAGCTGTCCTTAGCGGAAATGTGTGCGATTTGTTTTTTAGTAATAATTGCCCAGGCAATTATTACTCGTTCCGCTTTCGTCAAACTACCAAAGTTCCAAAAATCCAACAAAGTTCTCTTTTATCAAATTGGACAAAGTTCCAAAGTTCACAGTAAAATACTGGGAGATGCAACTCAAATTTATGCCGGAATTAGGGAAAGAAATATGCATACTACAAGTAGGTAGGCTTTGCTAAGGAGTAGTTAGGATGTATTATGTCTGTATAATCGTATGTGTCAATATTGTAGTGATTTGTGGAGTGAATGAGACCCCCCAAATTTACGTAAGTGGCTTCCTGGGTAAACCCCTCATGGAGTGTGAGGTTCCAGGGCTAGCCTTCTTTTGTAGAGTGCGAGTTAGTAATCAAAATTGCGTGATTGCGAGGGTGAATGAGGGCATACCATGTAAACTCCCTTGTTTGATAAGGGTATTGGGACTGCCAGAGTGAATGAGTAAAATAGTCAGATAGTAGGTAGGAAAATAGGGCCAAATTGAGTAGCAATTTGGACCCAACACTTAGATAAATTAAGGCCAGTAAAGTTTGGTGGTTGGATGTGTAATCGCTGTGAAAGTGCTAATTTTAGAGTGAAAATCGTATGAAATTGGCATAGGAAGGTTGGTATATTCGGTGATTCAGAGCAGATTTTGCAGCCTAGGGTCACGGGGACCCCGCATTAGGTCTGCCAAATATGTTGGATTTCCGGTCATCCGTGTAGGTCGCCCTGCGATTAGGGGGCGGATGAGCCGCATTCATGGAATCCCGAAATGGCCGAATCAGGACCATAACAGAATAGTCTGAATTATTGCGAAATTAAGCACAGTTTAGCAAAAGGGGTTAGACATCCAATTAGTGGACCAATAGTTTATTTAGTTCTAGGTAGGAAAACGTTGTAGCTCTGTTGTATCAATTAGCGGGAATTCCAAATAATTGGGAAATAGTTAGGTCTAGTTAAAACAGGGATATTCGTGGTCTTGGCCTGAAATTATCATGGGCTCACGGTCGTTACCGTAATCATCTAACTTCCCATGTCAAAGGCTAAAAGACGAGCCAAGCTAAAAGAAAAGAAGTAGACCCGTACTGAGATTCGAACTCAGGTTCTCTGGATTAGTAGGTCCAGTGCTCATCCATTGAGCTATACGGGTTACAATTAAAACAGGTTCAAACTAGCCTACGTAAGAAAGCAAATTAGCAACCCAGCGCGTGTGCAGTTTAATTAATACATTATATGTGCTAATTATGCATATGTGGAAACAAACTTTAATTGTGTTTTTCTCACTAATTACTTAACATTTTTTGGTGCTGTAAGCACAAAAAATGTTCAGTTTTTCAAGCTCTACAAGAGTATATAACTTTTACTCAAATTCGTTTTCATCGAAATTTTGCCAATTTATATGCCAGTTTTGCACGAACGCAATTATGTGCTCGTGTGAAAGGGTGGTAGTACGCGCAACTGCCGCTCGGCTGGCTGCTGGGGTTGCCAGCACCGGATCGAATAGCGGTTCGGCACGTCCCCTGTTAGGGCACTAGGATAAGGGGTAGGTAGATTTAGAAGTAGACGTAGTTCGGTAGGTCGGTAGGTCGGTAAGTAGGGACTGCGTAGAATGGCTGCTGAGACAGTGAGTTTTTGTATTTTTACATAAACTAAGGAAAAAACTAATCGCCTGCGAAAACTCACTCACGGTCAGCCAGTAGGTTTTATTCTAAGTTTGTTATCTCAGTCCCAAACCTGCAAATAATCAATTAATAGGGATTTTGACGTTAAAACACCAGGTAATTGTAAGTCAACATTAATACTACGTAGGTTCTAGTTAGTCAGCGTAAGTAGGTAGGTAGGCATTAGTTAAGGCAATTATTATTGTAAGTATTTAGCAAGTGACCATCCTCCAATATCAGAAATGCACTATAAAATGTTCAGTCTCGTACGTGCATTTGAAGTAATCTCTGGGTCACGGGAAATGAACCCATTTCCCGTGACAAACCAACAAAATCAGGCCAGTCACAGGCCGAAAATGTTAATATTAGTCAGTATTATGGTTTGCTCTGAAGATTGTACAAAATGTGATCAGAACCAATGCATTTCACATCAAAATGGCCCCAGAAGGCCGGCCTGTGCAAAGAAAGGACAAAAGCAAATTAAGCCTGTAAATAGGTCGCAAACAGCACGGTTTTCGTACATTTCTCAAGAATGTTTCGTTTAACTGCAAGTTCAGTCAGGCCCAGCCGGGCCCAAGGTAGAAACCTTACGAATCAGTTTGTCCAAACAGGAAATTACGACAAGTTTAACTAAATTCTGCGAATATAAGCTAACAGAGGCCGGGAAGGCCCAATTGGTGACAAGAAGTTACCAGAAACGGTTACTATTGTCAAAAAAGGCAATAACCAACGGTTTTCAGTCAATTCTTCAAGTTGCAAGTTCAAATGGGGCCCAAAATGCACATTTTGGGCCCGGAAAGCAAAGGAACGAGTAATGGTTGCTGGGTTCGATTCCCGCACCATAATCTTGTACTAATGGGTTTTAACCCATTTGATTCAGGTGCGCGGACAGTCGCTGATCAGGATTCGAAGTCGTGAACTATCCAGTTCGGAGCAGTCAGTGGAAGCGTTCAGCCCTGTAGTGGAATCAGTAGTCAGTCTCAGTTGGTACTTATCTAAGATTGTTGGATCCGGAAGTGATCCCGAGAAGTGAACCCTGTCAGTAGCCGATTCGTGGAACCTATCACTGTAGGTACATTGTGGATTTAGACCGCAGCTATGGTCAAGAACAGAGACGACTTCGCAGGCACCTGATTTCAAGTTGGGAAACCAAAACCGTTCAGAAAGTATTCTAAACTTGTCTCTCTAACCTTTTTTGTCTAAAATGGCCAGCTTCACCCTATTCATCGTCACCGGTTCCGGAGCCATGCTCCCTTCGTCTCTGGCTTGAGTTTAGCATTCAGCCAGAACCAGTTAGCCTGAAGACAGCAGAAGCCAGCCGTGTCATTGAACTTTGTAGTTGTAGTTGCTTAATTTTCATTAATCAGGAATAGGTAAGGCAGAACCAGGAAGCTCCCCATTTTCCCTATTTCCTCAAAAAGCCAGTTCCGTACAGTAACCCTGTCTAGGTGTTGGAGCGGATCTTCGGAAAAGCAGTGTCCAACGATTCGGAGGCTCACCCATAGACCGACCCCAGGTTTATCTCAGTTAATAATTGTTTGTTTGTAGTTTGCTGATTTGTAGTTTGATAATCCGTGTGTAAGGACGGATAAAGAGTCGCACAGCACAAGCATATAGGCGCACGAGAAAAGCACATAGGTACTTGGTTAGCTGAGTGTTGGAGACAGTGTAATAGTTGGTATAATAGAGACAGAGTGTGATAAAGAGAAGAAGAAGAAGAAGTACCACTGAACCTTGTCCCTAACCAAACCTATACTTTGGGTAATATTGTCCTAAATTAGGATAATATTAATAATAACCTAAAAGACGGTATCTGGCAACTCTGGTACAGTAAATTGTATACTGTACTGTTCTGTAACTGTAATTGCTGTACACAGCTTGTAACGACCCCTGTCATTAATGCGTGTTATATTGTACCTTGTCACATTGTATTGCTTAACGAGTGTACCCATCATACCTGTACTAAATTTAATAAATAGTTGGTGTGTCAGACCTAGAATCACAGAGTTTAACAGAGAGGCGCGATTGTCTCTGAAAGTCAGGCGCGTTAGCCAAAGGATTGGATCAGGACTACTCAAGGGTAAGTTCTGGTCAGGAATTGGAAGACTCATCATCGATCCAGCGATCAAATCCAAGCAAGCGCTGACCCCTCTTGCAGATCAGCTGGAGTCCAGTGCACTAAACGAACTCACAAAGAAGACCCCTACAAAGGTTAGCCGCAGGGAATCTCTGATTTTGGAACACCATCTTTCGGAGATCCGGTGCCTAAGTCTACTTCGATAAGTGGACGTGCTGACCTTCCGTGTAATCAAGTGCAGAGCGACTTCTGACACTAGACCGGAGAGCAGAGCGAGTTTTGACTCCGGATCCTAGCAACTTCATTACACATCATAAACTACGATGTAAAAATGTAGTTCCAGCATGAGACTTCAAAGAAGCCGAATGTAATGTAACTACATTAAAATGTAAAATCTACATTTCTTTTATGAAACAGAAAAATGTAGTAAATGTAAAAACGCTACATTGTAATGTACCGAATGTAATATACCAAACTTAGTTTTATGAAATAAGTCACAGCTACCATTCCTGAAAGTTTGACATAGATAGCTTAAGAAATGAATTCAGCAGAACCGTTACCGATAATGTCAGCGCCCCGGAATTATAACAGTTTAGTGGAAAAGGGATGATAATTAGAGTGCTTTTCGTCTTTGACGACATTTACCTAGGTGTGTTCCAGATTTGCTTGGTTTACTAAATTAATTCTCAGGCAGTCTTATCCGGTTGTATTTTAACAGGGAAAACGATATCCAGAAACATAATGAGTGCAATGGTATTTGAAGCTGATTATCTCCGAAAACTGCGGCACTATAGTCATATCTCTTTATGCAGCGAATCCAACAGGAATTGCTATACGCAAACGAAAACCAAACCCCTGTTTTCCCAACAACCATTCTTGGTACAACATCTGTTTTTAAAGCATTCATAATCATAAGTTACCCGTTTCACTTGTTCGGTTGTTAACTGAAAGGTTGACTAGTTATTGTTTTTGCAGCTGTTGTCACGGAATTAACCATTTACTGTACTAAAAGGTTAACTTACTTTTTGTTTCAAAAATTAAACGACAAGTACCACCCCTCGACAAGGAATGTCACAGTGTCACATCAAACGTCCTTTTCAAGCCGGTACGAAAAGTAGGTACCGTCACTCAGTAGGGCTTATGCCAATAAAGCACATCGTAGGTAACGGTGAGGTAAATGTTCTGAGTTAGGCAATGGAGGTATTAGCTGACGTCAATATGGCGGATGAGAAATTTACCGAACCAACTAGACATCAAATGCAGCTAAGGATATGCAAGCTGCAAGTGTGACACATGCTGCAAGAATATGCGCATGAGTCGAAGGGTACACATCCAGAAAAGGTTACTCCATTGTCTCTCTTAAAATGAGCGGGTATGGGGATGACATGCACGCCAGTGAATGTCCTCGCGGCTTGTTTAAGAACCAGTCGAACGTCGGAGACGATGTGAGACGAACGACGGAGTGTCCGTGCGTGGTGACGCTTCCGTGACATAAACGGGACGCCGATTCTGGATTTTGTCACTTCAAATCGGTGTAGCGGTCAGCCAACTCACCACGGTGTTGACAATTGGTGAGGTCGTCTACTCCGAAGGTTTAGAAATGATGACATCGTAGGACTGAGGGTTGATAAGCCTGATTAAAATAGTAAGCACATCAGTTGTACCAGGTCTCGCGGAGCTTCAAGCGGACACTCGCTTTGCGTGCACTCTTTTGCTCAGGAATTTGCTCAAGCTACTCAAATGGTGTCACTGCGACCAGTTTATTTTGTTCCAATAGAGTGACCCATGCGGAGAAGAACTCTGAGGGTAAGCAAATCAACGACGATGTCATGCCGTGGTAACAATAATCAAGGTAGGCTTGATCAATGTAGTAAAATTCTTGTCCTAGGTGAGACATTGCTGGGTGGTGCAGTAAGGTTACACTAGGGACGAGGAGCTGTTCGATCTTTCCGGGAAACAGGTTTCGTATCTCTTCCAACACCATTTTGGTGAACAATCGTATAGATTCTGTGTACAGCGTCACCCGCCACTGTGAAGTTTAGGCGTTTTTCTCATTGAGATATTTGGTGACCGCATCGGATAAATCTTCAGTAAAGGACATTTCTTCGTAACCATGCGGCCTGAGTGATGTAGCTCGGGTGATAGACCCCGAACTTGACAAAATGAAGTGTAGCATTGCCCACAACGAATAAGGAAACCATATTCCACAAAAGCTTAGTTACAGCTTATAACTTCCTACAGCTTAGTTCGTCGCAAGGGAAAGCCGCGTGTCAAGGTTATCTGGAGTGGCGATGTATCACGTGGTTGTCCGTGTCATCGTTCACCCTACTGTCATCAGTTTCAGCCGGTAATGCTGAACGAAGTGAAATAAAATGTTTGAAATACAAAATGTACAGAAAACGTGAACAAGTGTAGAATTGTACGACCCTAAAAGTGTAAAGTAACCGACATAAGCACTCTAACGGTTTAGTCTTCACAGTTTAACAAGTAGCCAGGGGGAAATACTAAACGTATACAGGAATTTTGTAAAGTCAAATTAAGATCCGTGAGAACTTGTGCACAACAATCATCATTCACGAGTATTATTTTATAATATGACAAGAAAGAGAAAGCGGTATCGTACATTTTGTGGGGACAGAAATTGCTGCAGTGCGTTAATTAATTGCCTTTTCTCACTTAGTCAAAACTCAAGGATAATAGAGAACTTTGACGGGTAGTTCAAAGGTAGTGACGTCAACAATCGTACCTGTACAATTAATAAAAATTAAAATGTGTCCACGCATACAAATTAGACTTTAAGAAAATTGCATTTAAACGTTAGCTAAACTAAACCGAACAAGGAACATACATACGATAACTTACCTAAACCAAGGACGTAAATCCCAGTGTTTTCTTGACATTAAAACGGTTTGGATAAGTCAAATCAAAAGTTACAGTCCAAACTACTTTAAAATGTAAGAAGTTTTCATAGTGCAATAAACGTTATATGATAGCTAAAATTAAAGTATAAAATCAAAGGTAATTTTAATGTTGTTATAACTAAGGCTTCAATTTAAACTTAATTAAAAATGGCTGTAGTATTTATTCACTGTCTGTTTATGTGAATATGCAAATTAGCTTTGCAGTCAAACTCCTAAAGCTCATTTGTTTCAGGAAAATCCGATTGCTTTTGCTTCCCTAACATGAGGCAGAACAGAACTACTCTCAGACCGAAAAAGATGATCTCAGCATCATATTTGGGATGACAAAAATCGGGCAATTTCTCCTTGGACGTAACTTCACTCTAGTCCAGTCTCTGCAAAGATACATTTCACTGTACAAGAACATGAAGTCAATAGGAAGTCCCTGGTCTTGCATCTTCGAATGTGATAAGATTGTACCGACTTTAAGGTTTTGTTCGTCTGTGCAGTGTCCCCTGGTACCGATAAGTGGGTGGCAGTTATGCCCACTTGACGACTGTTTCTAGGAGGCATAAGTGAACTCACGCACCCCAGGGCGGACCGTCTGGATTAGGTTAGACCAACACTAGACTAGCTTAGTCCTTAGACCTAAGAGTAGATCTTCATCTTCTCGCCGACTGCCTCTGTGTAGCAAAGATCAGTGCCGCTAATCCGGTAGTCAATTTAAGTAATCAAGCTAATCCCCTTTGTTACAAATACATGCGATTCTACTAATGCCCTTTAACTACCACCTACAGTTTCGGAAGACTGATCCGCATGGCGATGCAGATTTCCATTTCAAGTCGGTTATGATGCATAATGCAGATAATACGGAAGAAAATGAGGAAGCTGGGTTGGTAGCTCGTGCTGAGGAGCAATGCGACTCTACCTTCTTAAGTGCCTAAGCCTTAACCAAAGAGACGCAGCCACCAGTCATCAGCAACTCCGTGAATAGATTCAAACAAGATGGCCGCGGGCCGGAGGTTGAAGCATTCAGCCGGTGTCGTGCTGAATTATCTGTTCAAGGAGGCTGCGTCATCCGACAAAGTTGGGTGATCAATCCGGAAACCTTGCGCAAACCAGCTTTACAGTGTCTACATCTGAGTCATCCAGGTGAAACAAAGCTATCATAATAGGAACTGGAACCTAATAAGCTTAGAAAGGCCTACTAACACAGGAAGCCGTTAGAATGTGTTCGATTTTGAATCTCTATTTTTTAGATCATACGTTCATCGCAACCAACCTATGTATTTTCGCTTTTCCTTCCTACTGCAGTCTGCAACTCATTCTAGCTATGTTCAAGCTCTAATCTTCGTTTCTTTTACTACATACTCTACTAACCACCTACTTGTTGCGGGTCATTTTTGTAGCAATCTCTTGAATTTTCCACTTTACCTACATTTATGTGGGCATTTCCTGCCATGTGTACCAGAGGTACAATGGATATGCATCGGACCCAAAGATTGTGCAACCTTGAGTCCATTAATAACTTCAATAAAATGTCTATCATATCTGTAAAATATTAATCTTAAGTCCCCCAATTGCGAAATTTTTATTCCGCTTGGAGGCGGAATCATTGTTTTGAAAAACGGATGTTATACACGTAGGCTCATAGTGACCTTCTCCTCAATACAGAATTTTGAACCAAATTAATTTGTTAGTATATCTAAGCCGTCTGCAAATAAAATGGCGATGTTGCAATGCATATAGGTTTACATCAGAAAATTCGTACGCCTGCGCAGCAGAAACTTAATATTTCTAAGAAAATTCAAATTGGAAGCTGGACAATGTCAAATACGGTATACCATCGTCATTTAAGGTAAATCTGCATACCTGCTAATACTTATCCAATTATATGTATATTCCGTCATTGTTTATCCACGTTACGTTTTAGTAGTAGGGCGGTTGGTTCTGACTACGGGCTACTACTTGTACTGACATCCGGGTCCAGAATAGATGCTTTAAAATATAAATAACCTCCTAAAAGTAATATAATTGACTCCTTAAGCTAAGTTCCGCAGTTTTTGATGCGTTTGCTGACACAGCACCGAAAACAAGTAGTTTAATTTAAACTAAAATTCAAATATGGATGGATTAAACTTACTGCCCGGAAACAGGGTTGGGACGTGTCCGGAGTCGGGGCCGGGTCCATTTAGAGATAGATCTAAGTTTTGGTGCGTACTTTTCCGAGAAGCTAACAGCTAGCTATAGTCACGATCAAGCGTTATTGATACTCGTACATACGAGATTCTGCCGTACAGTGCAACCAAGAGTGCATAATTGCACTATAAATTAGAAGAAGAGTAAGCCACTGGTAACTGCGTAACGGTGCTCCGACCACAATACGCGAATGTTCCCCGTTTGGGGGGGATCGACCAGATCGACAGCGCATACCCCCTCTCCGCTTGGTGGGGGGGTAGTCGAAAAGAGGTTCCCGTTTGGGGGGCGGTCGTCAACAGCCAGTCAGATTGCAGAAACCCCCCTCCGTTTGGGGGGGGGGGGTCTTGCAAAGGATTACGGTAGTTACAGTTTATTTCCAAAAAGGGTCCCCGTTGGGGGGGGAGGGTCGATGAAAGGGGTTTCCGTTTGGGGGGGGGGGTTTGCCAACAGCCAAACAGATTCAAGCAATCTTAGCCTGCTTGGGCGACCCCCCCCAACGGGGCCCCCGGTCCGCGTCCCCCCCCACGGGGACCCCTTTCAGCGACCCCCCCCCCCAAACGGGGACTCCTTTCAGCGACCCCCCCCCACCAAACGGAGGGGGGGTATGCGTTGTCGATCTGGTCGACCCCCCAAACGGGGGAACATTCGCGTTTTGTGGTCGGAGCACCGTTACGCAATGCCAAGAAGAGAAGCCCTCTAGTGGCTTACTCTTCTTCTACTATATAGTGCAATTATGCACTCTTGTAATGTAATGTTTATTCGCCAGCACAATGAAAGAATATTAAGGAAAAAGGTTAGTTCAGAAAACAAGCGTTCATCGCCAAAAAAAACAAGAACAACTACTAATGATATTCGTAACCATACAAAACATAGAACAGCATGATAACGTCGCATACAAATAATGTGTGTAGCAGGATCGGGAACCACCGATTAACCGATGTCTAACCCCCGACCCTTGAGGAAAATAGACAAATCGTATTCATCTAAGCGTCTGCGAAAACTAGGCAAGTTAGATAAAGAAACTATATCTGAGGGAAGGCTATTCCAGATGGGAACAATACGATTACTCAGGAAATTTTCAAAGATGGCTAAGTTACATCTGTTTCGTTGCAATTTGAACCCGTTACTACGAGCAAAATTTTCAGGTACAAAATGAAAAAAAATCCTGCGGCATGTTAGTAAGATTATGACAGCATTTATAAACAAAAGACAGATCAGTTTCAAGTCTTCTTAATTCAAGACTTTTTAAGTTTAGTTTTTTTAAACGTTGAGGATAGGTTAAATTTGCAATTCCAGGGAGACGTTTTGTGAATCTTCGTTGAACAGCTTCAATTCTATCAATATCTTTTAGAAAGTAAGGATTCCAAACTTCAGATGCATATTCAAGTATTGGCCTAACATATGCGATGAACAATTTGACTAAAAAATCAGCATTTTTTGAACTAAAAGCTTTAAATATCAGATTTACAACTCGTTGGGCTTTAGTACTAATCTCGAGACAGTGTGTTCCAACTTTCATATCGCATCTGAGGTGAACACCTAGGTCCTTTATAACATTAACTGTTTGCAAAATTTCACCACCTAACCTATAGTGTACACAAGGATTATTTCTTCCCAGATGCAGGACCACACATTTCTCCACAGCAAGCTTAAGTTGCATTGTTTCAAACCAAATAAAGATAGCATCTAAATCTGATTGCAAAAGTGCAGCATCGGTAACATTAGTGACAGTAATATAAAACTTGCAGTCATCAGCGTACATTTTTAGTTTACAGTGCAAAGGAATCAAGGACAGATCATTTATATATACAAGGAAAAGTAATGGACCCAAAACACTCCCTTGAGGAACTCCGCTAGTAACATTTCGAAGACGCGATTTCGAACATCCAATTTCAACATACTGTTTTCTGTCACACAAGTAATCGAAAAGCCATACCAAGACTGTGTTAGGCAGACCCAAGGCTGAGAGCTTTGCCTTAAGTTTAACATTTGGAACAGTATCAAAAGCTTTAGCAATATCAGTATAAACAATGTCCACTGATTTTCCATCATCTATGGAAGCCAGCCATTCATGCAAACATACCAATAACTGGTTGATTGTAGAAAGATTCGGGAAAAAGCCAAACTGATCACTGGTAAGAAACTTATTACGGAGTAAGTATTTTTTAAGCCAGTCGGCAACTGCAGATTCAATTATCTTACTACATCCTACTAAAAGACTAATGGGCCTATAGTTTTTTAACAGTGCTGTGTCAAGTTTTTTGTGGATCGGGACAACTTTCGCAATTTTCCACTCTGATGGAATTTTACCTTCCGCAAAAGATACTCGAAAAATAGCAGCTAGCGGTATACAAATCACGTGGGCAATTTTTCGTAAAAAAGATTGAGGAATATTATCAACCCCACAACTATGTTTTGGTTTCAGTTTTAATAGCCAATTTAAAACCCACATCGCTTGTAAATTCTGGGAAAGGCACATTCGTTGTGGCTAAGAAATTTTCTATAATAATGTCATTACCATCATCATTTATGAACACAGAAGCAAAGTAATCGTTAAAAGCTTCAGCTTTATCCTTATTATCTAAGATTAGAGAGTCATTCAATTTAATAGCAGGAATTTCTTCTTTGCAAGAAAGTTTTGATTTCACAAATTTCCAGAACTTTCTGTCATTCAAGTTTGAGACGAAACATTTTTCAGTTAAAAAATTGTCAAGACGTATTTGATTTCGAGTGAGAGTTTTGCAGCGCTTCCAACGTTCTTTATTGATTTCACTAGGACAGGCTTTATACCGCCGGTATAGTTGGTTTTGGTTTCTAATTAACTTTGATGTTTTGACAGAATAAGTTTGCTTTTTCGACATCTTTCTTAAAGGCACAAACATGGTTATGCAACTATTCAGTTCACTACAAAACACTGACCAGAAATCATTAACATCACGACAGACACTAAACTTGTCATTCCAGCTAATATTAGCCAAATATCGACAAATGGCTGCAACATCAGCTCTATTGTAGTCACGTATTTTCAAATTCGAATTAGTATTAGTTGGGTAAATAGGCAAACATAAATACATTAACACTTCATAATGATCTGACATGTTGAATAAATTTTGCACTTCTAGCCCTACAACCAGATTTGGTTCGTTCGCAAAAACTAAATCTAAAATATTACCCCTGCTATGCGTAGTAGCATGCACTAACTGTTCTAGACCAGTTTCAATTACAGTATCAAGAAAAATAGTTTCGGCAACAGAAAGACCATCAAATATACCATCCCATAAAATTCCCGGGTAGTTGAAGTCCCCGACAA
The DNA here is from genome assembly GCA_030248195.1 of Trissonchulus latispiculum. Classification (NCBI taxonomy): domain Eukaryota; kingdom Metazoa; phylum Nematoda; class Enoplea; order Enoplida; family Ironidae; genus Trissonchulus; species Trissonchulus latispiculum. The sequence continues at coordinate 13,397 of JASAND010006221.1, forward strand.
CAATACTAGCACCATTAATATTTTGCTTTAAATGGTTACATAGTAAATTAGTTGAGTTTAAATTATTAGGCGTTGGCGAGCGATAATATAGACCAAGATTCAAACAAGGTTGAAAGTTTGAATTTACACAGATACTAACCCAAATAGATTCGAAAAAGTCGTTTTGTTCCAGATTTTTAACAGCATAATTAAACATTTTTGGAATCAAAATCACAACCCCACCACCTTGATTTGCTCGCAAATTATTTCTATCTGACCTCAAAATATGATGTGTGTTACAAATATCACAATGTTAGGAACAATGTGTTACAAATATCACAATGTTAGGAACAACCGGATTCAACCAGCTTTCAGTGACAGCAACTATAACATTCTGGTAATTACTCATTATAACTAATAAATCTGCTATTTTATTTTTTATGCTACGAGCATTTAGCAGTATTAATTGTGGATAAGGGTTTGAAAGACACTGGCTGGCTGGATCTAGTTTACCGAATTTTCAAATCCTCCTTGATAGTTCTGGGAGTTAGATGGACCAGACCGAAAATGTGGGCGCTTCACAATTGACCCATTTCTGATCAGCAGCAGGTCCTGCTCACCCTGTTCCTTCCTTTTCCTTATTTCTTCTCTCAAACGTCTGTCAGTTTGTCGCTGCCTGTAGGTTCTGTCTTCCCTGACAAATGGTTTATATTTGGCATTGGACTCGTATCCAGCTTGAAGAAAGACCGTACCCCTGTTAAGGAATTCTCGGCGCTCAGACACGAAACGGTCTTTGAAACAGACCTTAATAATACGGGGGTAATTTGGCGACTTTTTCCGTCCCTGAAGTGTGATTGAACCGAATCTGCAGGGAGTTTCAGGGTGGAACAAACATTGTCAATCAGGATTTTATCACTTTTATTCTGATCGACTTCCGTACTTTCCTGCTCTGGCCACCCTACTATAACCAGGTTGTTCTTTTTTCACGTTGTTCCAATAATTCCTCGACCACTTCAGTGGCTGCGCGCGTTGCCGCTTTTACACATTCAGCCATCATGTCAGCAAAAAACGATTTAAGTGGGCCTGGCAAATGGGAGTCTACGTCAGATTGGACTGGAACCTGAGGCAAATCGGTGGTCATACCATAGGTATACACCGATTTGCTTGGCGTCAGAGTTGCCAGGTATGCTTTTTTTCTCCAGCGAAGGAAAAGGAGTACACACCTTGCATACAAAATGACCCGGCTTCTCGTTGATGCAGTCACTCAAAGTTTTTACGTCCAGCCCCTCTTGGTACAACCGCTGGAGATTAGGGACCATACTAGGTACTGCTACCTCATGAGTGACATGTAACGGGTATTATGATAAATCTGGTAGAAAAATTGCACCGCGTTTACTGAAAATCGATTTCCATGGTTTTCAATAAATCTACCGTCTTTTCTGTTTTCCGAAGAAAGAGAGCTCCATCCTATATAATTATTGCATACCAGATCAAGAAATCAGGTGCAGATGCATTATGAAATTTTCAAAGTTCGTTTTCAAATCAAAGTTTCATTTTTCTTTTGTTTGCTGCTCCAACTGTGGACTCCCCATATGAAATGTGTTGTTGCCTCAAAGTTAAAAAGTACAGGTTACAGTGTGGTAGGTAATCCTTGCTGCTAAAACGCTAGCGAAGTGAAGGACTCATAGAGGACGGCATCCTTTTTTTATAAATTTTTAAACGTTTAAGCCATTTTTGTACGAACTAAGAAGACAAGGCCGCTAGGTAATTTACCATATTAAATTTTTAAACGTATAAGCCATTTTTGTAAGAACTAAGAAGACAAGGCCGCTAGGTAATTTACCATATTAAGGGAGGAACGTTTGAGGGTATATACAGAGGGGCTTGCTACTCTTTTAATGTGCATTTGAGTTATTTTCTTGGCCATTAAAACTATGCTTGAACATCTGAGGTGATATCGATGAAGACTTTTTGCTCATTTTTCCGATTTTAAGAAATGAGCAAATTTGCTTGCCGATTTCTAGAAATCGGCAATTTCTGAAATTAGTCATGTCATACTGGGCATATCTTATCTTTACACGGAGAGTGATCGCCTTGCTATTACCATTATAATGTACATTTACTTGCTTGATTTTCCGACATAAGCTTTTTAAGCTTTTTCTGTACAAGAGTCGTAGGATGATGAATTCGAGCATTCTCGATGAGCCGTTGTTCCACACGACCAGTTCTCAGCTGTATCCCATGTAAAGCGAGGCGATGCCATCTTCATGGGTTTTCTTCGTTGACCGAAAATAATTCGTTTAACCGTTTCCCGAAATTCCGTATTATGACAGGTGTAGATCACGGGATTTAGACTACTGTTGCCGTAGCCTAACCACGTGACTATGGTGTACACTAAGTCCAAGTTTGGTATACAGTCTCGACAGAGGGCAAACGTAACGTGAACCAGAAAAAATGGAAACCAACAGGCAATAAAGCAACCAATCACAATTCCCAGCGTTTTTGCCGCCTTTTTCTCCCGATTAAACTGTGACAGTTTTTTCTTGAACACTTTTCGCAGACGCTTTTTTCGCTGTTTCTTTTCAGCTACTTTCAGAGCGAACGGTCGATAGATTAGGTTCATGTTAACGGCTCCGTAGCCCAGAATCGGTGTGGCCGAAGTGGACCTTACCGGGCAGTGGTCAATAGTGGACATCGGCTCCGGGGCGGCCGGAGACGGGAGTGGGGTGGGCGGGGCGGTAATAGTTCGGGCGGAGTGTTTATTGCCAGTCAGTCGCAACGGAGCCGATGGAAATAGGCTTAGGAACGCTTCCGTCTGAGATCTCCGTTTGGACTGCTTATGCCCTCCTCGATGAACCCGTATCTCGAATTTGGCCACTTTCCTAGGCGCCGTGGCTGTTTTTGTGCCCAACTTCAAGCTTCGCTCGTAGCCGATGGCCGCTCGATAGACCTGCCAATAGGCCACCAGCATCACACTGCTGGGAAGGTAGAAGGAAATTAGCGAGGAAAAAATGATGTAACTCTGGCTGTCAGTAAACTGACACGCGTTTTCCAGCTCGTAGAGGTGCGGCGAGTCCAGACGCCACCAGAGCAGGGCCGGAACCGAGATAACGGCCGAGCTGGCCCAGATTCCCACCAAGGCCAGAGCGGTGCGTTGGCGGGACATCAGCTCTGGATAGCTGAACGGATCCCGGACGGCCAGAAATCGATCCAGCGAAATGATGCAAAGGTTCCAGATCGAAGCGGTCGATGCGAATACATCGATGCAGTGCCACAGATCGCACAGAATAACGCCCAGGTGCCACTCAGGCCCCACAGCGGCGTGATAAATATTGAACGGCATGACAACCAGCCCCACCAAAAGATCCGATACAGCCAGGGAGCACAGTAGAAAATTCGTGACCGTACGCAGATTATGGGCCTTTATGATTACGTAAATTACCATCACATTACCACAGACGGTTAGCAGGCATAGCGGAATAGTTAGGATAAGCAAAATCCGACTATCCAAACCGAAAATATCCGAGTCGGTCAGGTTGTCATGTCGAAAAGATGAGAGATTGAGTGACATTGATTCTCTAAAATATCAAAACTAATCTCCAAAAATCAATGGATCTGATAATTGGAACAGAAGAAGGCTAAGAAAGAACGCATAATAAAAAGCGATGAAAACTAGTTAAAACAAACGATAAAACGAAACTGTCAACAGGTAAGACTTATAAAATTATAAAATAAAACAAGTTACCCCTTAAAAGGGGAATAATACCGCCGTAGAGTTTGGGATTTATGTGTTCAACGTTTTGTTTGTTTTCATCATACTGTTCTAGTGTACGGTGACGTTAGCTTTTGACTAGTTTCAACTCCACGACATTTACCGTTTCTGAGACAAAAGAATGAGAGTATTTTATTGCCATTTGCCACTGCCAATTGTGAAACTAAAATTATACCGGAAGAAGGATTCGATCTGTGTCCGGAAGAGTGCCAAGCGGACACCCTAGCCACTACACTACTCTGACTATAGCGATTTTATCGAGTAAACTGCGAGAGAGAAAGTTATCATTTATCTATATATGTTTATTTTAAACAATTTATTTTATCTAAATTCTGAAGCAAAGCAAACACTAATGAAATAAATACAGTGCAAGCGCAAAATCAGTCTTTGCACACGAAAATTGTAACATCAGTTGTAGCTATTTATTGATCTGTTAAACCTCTGCCAATCAAGTGACAGGCAAATAACGCCCGAATTTCGGTAATACGAGAAAAGGCGGAGAGTGATCGTGTGCAAAACAATTTACAGGGCGTTGAAAATTAACTAAATTGACTGTAATGATGCTCTAAAAATTGCAAAATCGTAGAAAAATTGTTGGGCAAAAAACCTGCGTAACAGGGACATGTGTTGAAGATAGGACGGAAATCCTCCGCGCCAAGCAATTTACATGCAAAACATATGAATTCAGATGGGTCAACCCATTACAAGTATACCGCCTCCGGCGGTATAAAAACTAGACAGTATCAATCAGGCAATCAGTTTCTATTACATTGCATTGATCTTTGCTGTGCGGAAGCGCAGTGCAAACGATTTTCAAGTTTTCATTTTCCCGTAAAGCTAAGCTACAGTAAGTGTTTCACAGGAACAAGCCAAACAATTAACTGTTAGTTTCATTAGTTTCAATGTTAGGTTGACATTTGCGGGTTAAATGTTCGGAATAGCCATCGATGACGTTGACTTTGACTAAATACTGTGGTAAAGCAGGAGTGCCTATATTATAAATAATATAAGCCACTAACTTTTTCTAGTTTTGCGTGAGGGTAGGTACTACGACCAGAATATGCGAATGTTTCCCCTTGGGGTCGGTCGGCTGAACATTGTCTTCCCCGTTTGGAGGAAGTTTGGAGGAAGAGAATTGACAGCATCCACTCAGGCCTAATTTCTTCAAAGATTAAATGGATTAGATTAAAATTAATCCGCATTAAAGAAACAACACCACGGATTAAACGGATTAAAATTTAATCCCGAGAGTTAAACTGATTAAATTTAATCCTATTTCTTGCATCTAACATTAAATAATGCATCTAACATCTATAATGCATCTAACATTAAAATTCTAATCTAATCCTGTTTCTTTATTCACACTTCGGATTAAAAAATCAACGAGTTAATCTTAATCCGACCTGCTTAATCGCTGTTTCTTTTCTTTTAATTAATTATAATTATTAATTAATTATAATTAATTTTAATCCGTTTAATCCGCCGTCTGCATTTTCAACTACTTTTTAACCCCGTGCTGCTACGATTAAAAGTTGGCGGATTAAAATTTTTAATAGCTGTTTCTTTAATGGCGCATTAAATGGATTAAAATCATTTCGTTTAATCCGCGGATTAAAAATGGTGGGATTAAACAATTTACGCCCAATTGCACCAAATCGGGCTAAGTTAGCTCGGTGTTACCTTAACACCAAGTTAACTCGGTGCTAACTATTCCGCAGCTAAGCTTCAGCTGAGTGTTAAACTTTAGTCCGTTGCACCAACTTAGTTTTTGGCAAGAATAACAAACTCTAAGCTTCAGCTCAGGGTTAGAGCTAGCCAATCAAATTCGTTTTCTCAATCAAAGTATCCAATCATCATCTGTCAACATTAGCTGAAGACTACTTTAACCTTGAGGTTAACTCCGAGCTAAGTCTTTCCTTCCCTTAACTCTGAGCTCAAGGTTATCATTTAAGCATTGGATCAAATCGCAAATGTCACATATGAAAAATGGTCGTTAGAAATTGAGTTAGTCCTCAGCTAATCCTGCTGACAATCAGAGTTAAATTTTGCATGCTGAAGACTAAGTTAACCCGGAGTTAACCCCGAGGTTAACTTACCCTTATTTGGTGCAACGGATTAGCTGAGAGTTAACAGGTTAACACCGTATTAACCTTGAGGTTAACTTAACACCGAGCTAATCCTATTTGGTGCAATCCACTGCTAATTTTATTCCGTTAAATCCATTTAATCCAGCTTTAAAGAAATAGCAATTAGTATATAATTAAAATTTTAACCCGGCTGATTTTTAATCCGTTTAATCCGACCATTTTAATCTTTAAAGAAATAAATAGACCAGACCCTAAGTCAGCAGAAAGAGCTGCCTCTATAGGGCGTGGCCCCAGCAATGGATTACGGTTCTCGTCATATTTTCAAAAAGCGTTTATTTCCGTTTATTTTATGGGGGAGCCTCCACAGGTGGACAAGGGGTGAAAAGGGGGGGGAGGATCCCCCTCGGTGAAGTCGCCCACAAGAGGTCGCGAAATTGCTCCCGCAAGGGGTAAGAAAATTGCCCAAAAATAGGTTTTACGACTAAAATTTCCCAAAAATGATGTTTTAGCTAAATGTAGTGAAAAGACCAGAGAGAAAGGTCAAAGAGTCCACCAAAGATAAAGTTTAACTTATGGGCTACTGTAGCTGAGACTGAGAGGTACACTGAAACACTACAGCCAAGTGAACACGAGATGCCAAGGCAACTCTTATATCCGTCGAACCAAGCAGCCTGGTTTAGTGCGTGCCCGATCCGGGATGGTCCACGTTATGGGGATCGTAAATGCTTCTCGGGTCTCACTGTAGCAACTAGGTTCAAATCCCGGGTTTCTCTTCGCTCTGCGCTCGAGAAACCAACAGATGTAAAGATCTAGTACACCAAATCCACCAACACAAACTTTAAACCGCTAGTCCACCAATATTCAATTTCAGTCAACAAAACTAGGTTCAAATCCCGGGTTTCTCTTCGTTCTGCGCTCGAGAAACCAACAGATGTAAAGATTTAGTACACCAAATTCACCAACACAAACTTTAAACCGCAAGTCCACCAATACTCAATTTCAGTCTACAAATCCACCAGTACTCAATTTCAGTCTACAAATCCACCAGTACTCAATTCCTACCTAGTAAAGCTAAAGCTGTCCTAACTAACTAATCAACTTGAGCCTAGAGAGATCAGATACAAGAGCTACTAATTTAATGGACAAGAGATTATACGCAGACGAGGAAATTTAGAATGGAGACAAACTGAGTTTAAGAGAAAGGATACAAGAGGTACGGATAATCAATTGTAAATGATAACGATATAAGTACAGATGTGGAACAACAGTAGAAAGACAGTGAAAGCAAATTCAAAGACAGACAAACAAACAAACAGAACAATTCAAGTCACACTCTTACAGATTATTCTGGGCCCGTACCTTTGCCAGAAAGAGATTAATTTGTTATATTATTAAATTAGGTCCCTAATCAGCAGTCTTTCGTAAGCCCCAAATTTACCTAGAAATTGGTTTAAGTTTAAGTTAACCTGAAACCTACAAAATTTCGAATGAATTAATAATATATCGCAGGATCTGGCGCAGTTTCTAGACTATCGAATCACTATATTCTGTCTACCGAACCTAAGATTCGAGGGGGTCTGCCTATATGCAAATTGTGTCCTATATGCTGTTCAAAGTTATAAAACAGTCAATATCGCACAGATTTCCACCCTTCCCAGGGCTCTAGATACTAGTTCCAACTGCCCGCTCGGCAGACAGCCAGAAGCTAATATCCTACTTCCTGCCTAAGGAAGCGGCCGAAGGCTAAAGGCAAGACGGTCTTTTAGACTTCCCCAGGAATTACAGCACAAAAGAGTTTTGTACCCTCAAAGGCACGATTTACAGAAGACAGACAATTTGACGAAAAGAGAAGACATACTTTTAGAAAAAACAGTGACAAAGAGTCAGTTGGTTTTGATGTTATCTTCTTCGGGATGGTCCCAACTCCGAACCCACAGTCCTAAAGTTTGGCAGCTTGAAACAGGCTCTTAAGGGCCGAGAAGCGGCTGAAGTTTGAGATGCAGTGGCAGTCGTCAATGGGTTGAGGGAGCAAGCCTCAACCAGGGGGGATAGCAGTGCACGGCAAGTTCCAGATCAGAATGGCAGTTGGGTGTCGGACAAATCACCCTGATTGATGACCAGTTGTGTGCACTCTATCCAGCCCTGGCAGACTGTTTTTCCCTAAGTCTAAGAACAGTACTAGTCACAGCAAAGCACCTTATAGATCCTGAGAAATCCGGAGAGAAGAGGAAAAGCAGGGATCGGCTTGAGGGTCCTGGGCGGCCAGGAAAGCAGGAAGGGGAACGGAGAAGCGGGATCGATCAGAGCAGCAAGGGCCAGGGGGAACGGCGGGGCTCCTCACACCGACAAATCACGAGGCTCCGAGATCTGATCCGGACAAGAATCCAAGGGATTGGGAGGCAGCCGAATCCTGGGAGAGTGCAAGGATCCACGGCAGGCAGAGCAACAGGATCCACGGGGAGCAGCAAGGAGAAAGGGATTCAGGCAGGTAGCAGATCACCGGCAGGTAAAGGTTAGAACCTGAATCAAATGGGTTAAAACCTTAGTTAAAAGGTCTTAACCGCTTGCTATTTCCTGGGTCCAGGAAATCATCCCTAAGAAGCTGAATTCAAAGTTTGAGAAGTTTGGAAGGTGTGGTGAAAGTTTTGAGAGTGCGTTCTGCGCTTTAAAATTGAGTAAATTTGAATTTGAACGTGAAATTAGGAACTTTTGGGAGGGTTCCCAAAAGTCCAAGCTTCTCAGTGGATTACCTTTCGGAAATCCACGCCACCCAGGTAATATCGTAGAGATATTACATACATCAGAATCATTTATCAACAGTCAATAAATAAATTAAATCAGCTTAAATTAACGGGGTATTGCTCAGGGAATACTTTAGTGGAGGACCTCTGGGTCCTTTTATTATCTCAGAAGCGATTCCCAGAAAAGGAGAGAGATCGCTTAAAAAACTAGCATAAGAAAAGAAGAAAATAGAAAAGGGGAAGACCCTAAGGTGGAACCTGAAATCCTAAGCCCCCATAAAGCTAAAACCCCAGAAAAATTTGTGGAGGAACTAGTGCTGAGCACTAGCTCCTCTAAGGCCAAGGGAAATGGGGGAAATTTTGGGCATAGCAACGCCTTATGTAAAATGAAAACTGGGTGAAGGGAGAGAGGGGGCCAAAAACGGCCGTTCACGTCAAAAGACAAGGTAAGACTGAGGTTGAGAATTAGTCTACCTGTCAATCATTGCAATTTCGGCAATCATTCTCTTGATTGGCCGAAATTGCCTTTGCGCAAAAAGGGCGCGCAGTAAATGATTCTGATTGGGTCATTTTCGTTGTAATCATAACGTGACTTTTGGCGGGATCTCAAGTGTTTACACTAACGGGGAAAGGGAAATTAAACTAATCCCTTTCCCCTATTGTTAAATTTAAGATGAAATAGAATTAACACAAACGCAATGAGGCGAGAAATTGACACTACGTCATTGACACTAAAGGAGAAAAACAAGACTACACATTAAAACCTGGACCAGAGGGTCCCCTTAATTAAAACTTAAGACTGCTGATTAAGTAGGTAAAACAATTAATTAGTAACTAATAGTAGGTACGAGCCCTTTACAAGACACACAATACAAAATACAAAGCAAATAAGTAGCTAAGGCATAAATTAAAATAAAAGCTTTTCTTTAAATTTCCAACAGTTCCCCTCTTCTTTCTTGCCTTTGAGTCTCAGCCGAGCTGGACTCAAAGAGCGGAGAATTTGTACTGTTATAAAAAGGAAGCACATCTGTTACTTCAGATGGGCAATAAGGGAAGACATGAAAGCCTTCCGTTAAATTACAAAACAGGAAAACTTACAGAAATGGAGAATTTCAAAAGAATTCACATTAGCTAAGCAAAACCCAGTTAAGTTCAGTAAAAGGGTAAGCCGAGCTTCCCTTTTGCTTTAAAACCACTAAAACTAAATCAACTAAGCTTTAACCTTATTAATTTAATTTTCATTAATTGGTTAGCTAGAGTGTGGATTAATTTTAATTAAACATGAACTTTAATTATGCTTTGAAATCAAGTTTAAACTAATAAGGATCGCAATACTTGAGGGATGAGGCGAGCTCTCCCTATAAAGTTGAACAGTTCTATAACAAAATTGAACCACAGAACTACTAATTATCTTTGGCTAGACATGAAGAGCAAGGCTTGTTGTATTTAATTATAAAAGTTTCAGCTTAGTTATTGATGTTACTTAGCGTGGAACTTTAATTAAAACCACTAAAACCAGTCGCAGTTTGATGGGCAAGCTGAAGCTCCCGCATGTGACAAAGAATGGCTTGCAGAATAAAAACGAACCACAGAAAGGGTAAATATTTTTTGGTAAATGTAAAGAGGAAGATGTGCTGATTTTAATTATGTAAACTTTAAGTTGATTACTAATGTTAATTAGCAAGTAATTTGCGGAAAACCATTGCGGATAGTGAAACCTGGCAGTTGCACAGAAGTCTTCACATGTGGTTGAGAAACTGGTGTGTAAAATAAGATCGAACCACAGAACAGGTAATTATTTTCAGATAATTGGAAAGAGAAAAGTGTGCTGGTTTTGATTATGGAAATTTAAGCTTTGCTAGTAATGTTAATTAGCATGAAATTAAGATTAAATCATTAAAACTGACAATTCTTGAAGGAAAGCCGAGCTCTGCTAAGATAACCGAAAATGTCACACAAAATGAAAACGAACCACAGAAGAGGCATTTGGTTTTGATTAGCTATAAAGACATAAACGTGTTCTGTAAAATTATGGATTGACCCGAGACTGCCCACTTTGTGAGACCATGGTGCCTCTGCAGGAAAAGTCGAGTGAACCCCAGACTGAACAGAATGAATTTAGAATTGAAACATTGAAAGCCATCTGAATTTTCAAGTTAGTTCATGCCTCGTGCAATGTCAAGAAACACAGTACACATACAGAATACAAATATCATAGCATTTAGGTTCTTCAAGCTCATGTTAATTTCTGTTCCATGGCCGGTCCAGGGTAAAATGAAAGTTCTCCAGTAATTAAGCTTTCGCCCTTCTTCGTGGGCTCAGAGTTGTATTCATGTTTTCAAAGAAACTTCATAGCTAACGTCTATTTTAATCCGAAATTCGTAATCCTTAAATAATCATTTTTATTACATAAATAAATGCTGTTTTCTGCTAAAAAATGGCAAAAACAGCTTAAAAATAACTTTCAAAGGTACCCCTGAGAAAAATCGCTCTCACAAGGGGTACCGATGTCACAGGGAAAATTTTCCCCCGTGAAATCTTTCCCCCCGGAAAAATTTCACTAGGGAAATTTTCCCCCCGGAAAATTTTCCCTAGGGAAATCTTTCCACCCGGAAAAATTTCACTAGGGAATTCTTTCCCCCCGGAAAAATTTCACTAGGGAATTCTTTCCCCCCGGAAAAATTTCCCTGGTGTAAATATTTTGCTGTATGGTATTAATTGTAAGAATTTTAACTAATCTTTAGAGCTTTTACTCCTAATTTTTATGTTACATTTCCAATTATTTTTGTATATATGTATTCACTCTTCCTTTTTTTGCACCCTTTAATATTGTTAAATTATTGAATTTACCTAAATTAAGCATATAATTAAAATAAATTTGTATTCAAGAAACTGAAGCTAGTTATATTTTATTTTCAAAGACTTTCGGCAGTTAAAGGCTTTTCTTTTAAGAATTAATTTATATCTTTTGAATCCAAATGCTGAGTTTTCAACATATTTCTCAATATCATTTCCACCTCGAAGTTCAAAGTTGCTTTCAAGAAAAAGAAAGGTGGCACTACTCCTAACTGGATCACAACACTGGAGTGATGCGTACGTAAAAAATTTTTTCTTTTCTTTTTTCTTAGTTTACTTAGTCTTAGGGTTTTTCTTAGTCTACTTAGTATGCGGAATAATAAGATTAAAATTAATTTTAAAACGGCTACTAACGTTGGTGGATTAAAGAGCCGATAAATTGACTTTAATCCAAAGTGACATTAATAAAATCGCATTTCATTAACACTTTAATTCCACATTAAAGATGTATTAAATGGATTTAAAATTAAATATAAGCTTAATCAATTAGCCTGCTTAAGCATTAAGCCGTTTAATAAATACATTGTTTCTTTTATGCAGATTAATTTTAATATTATTTTTAGTTTACGTAGATTGTTGAAGGTTGGGAAAGAATAGCGACGAATAGAATATTACAATAATTTGATAGGTGTCATGAAAATATCTATAAAGTTTAACTACTATTACTATAAATATGTACAATACATTAAGCACAAAATTTTAGTATGTATTAGGGAAATTTTTCCGGGGGGAAAGAAATCTCTAGTGAAATTCTTCCGGGGGGAAAAATTTCCCTAGAGAAATTTTCCGGGGGGAAAGAATTCACGGGGGAAAATTTTCCCTGTGACACCGAAACTCGCTTCCACAAAGGTCAGTGAAATTTGACCTCCTTTTCAGGTATGCGAGCCTATCCTATGAAACCGTTGCAGAAACCGAGAAAGGACTGTTTTTACAACTCTCATCTCACTTTTCCGTTTACACTACCTTGTTAGTTCCTTTTTAAAGGGCATAGAGTTCGAAATTATAACTAAATGTCTCCGTCAAGTTGAAAATGTCTACTTTCCGTTTCAGTGAAACGTAACGAAATGAGGAGTCAACACGTGATTGTAGGCAGGCTAGGCACATACTTTGTTCTTCGTTGGTAGACTGCGAAGTAATTGGAGACCCATTAGGTTAATTTAAAATTTATGCAGCCAGTTTGGGATTTTAGTCCAGTCATTGGATAAACAGATCCGCCCAAAGGGGAAAAGGTTTTTTCTTCCAGAGTTAGGAAGCTGTTCTGACTAACTAACATTTTACCTAAGAGGGTGTTTTGATCTATACCTGGTATTGATACCTACATGGTATTGATCAGGCAGTAAGAGATACTGTTAATTAAACAATGAACGGAAAGTGCACATCACTAATCACCCGAACGAATTGGCTACCTGGCGGGAACATGAACCCACAGTGTACTGCTTAACGGGACTTGTCAGGATTTTATTTTATAGGATTTAGGGAACGTCTGGAGCTTCTTCGAGGTTAGGCATTTCAAAAGAATTTTCCTAGAATTTACGCCAATTCTTCTACATAAAATCTTAAGAGAAGTTGTGCCCACTCCTACGTTAGGACAATATGGCAACAAACGGCATTCTCTTTATATATCAGATTCCTAAGCCCGATTAGGAAGGAACTTCGGAGCGACTTTTGAAACGCCCTTGCCTTGAGCCATGGTTATGAGTAAACGAATAACAAATACATAGGTATGTTGGTGAAATATTCTTGCATTGTATCAACTTCAATGCTAAAATTTCGTGGGAATCGCGAAATCTAGCACAATGCAAAAAATTTAGAAAAATGGCTCAGCGTTTTTTTGGAACACCAGTAATACGATTACCATACAATTACAACTGCTTTTGTTGGTACTTATGCATTGTTGCTCCTGACATTGGCTGCGTTTTATAAAATTAAACCATATTACATCAAGCGTTAATAGCAAGAGTACATAATAGAATATTCTATTATGTATTCTTGGCGCTATAGTAAGAGTATAGTAAGAACATATCTATAGTAAGAGTAAGAAACTATTATGGTGCATTCGTAGTCGCGAACGCAGAGAGACGCGTGTCGACGCCTCAGATTGTAGCATGCTGTTTTAACCGTTTAAAAATTGTAGCATATTCATGCCCATAAAGGCATGCAGACGCTTACGTACGCGCGTCTGCTTACGTCTGTAGCTATGAATGCACCTTTACACTAGCATGTCCAAATCATGCTAGGTATGCTCGGTGCATTAACTCGGGGATCCCCCCCCCGCAGCTTTTCGAGGGTCTCACTTTGCTTGCACTAAATACACGCTTTTATATAAACGTGAGTCTGCTCGCTGATTGGTCATCAGCCTAAGGCTTACGGTAGGTAATTTATTAGTTATTTTTATTAATTATAACTTTAATTAGACTAATGCAATTAAACAAGTTTAACCCCTTAAAAGGGGAATAATACCGCCGTAGAGTTTGGGATTTATGTGTTCAACGTTTTGTTTGTTTTCATCATACTGTTCTAGTGTACGGTGACGTTAGCTTTTGACTAGTTTCAACTCCCCGACATTTACCGTTTCTGTGACAAAAGAACGGGAGTATTTTATTGCCATTTGCCACTGCCAATTGTGAAACTAAAATTATACCGGAAGAAGGATTCGATCTGTGTCCGGAAGAGTGCCAAGCGGACACCCTAGCCACTACACTACTCTAACTATAGCGTTTTTATCGAGTAAACTGCGAGAGAGAAAGTTATCATTTATCTATACATGTTTATTTTAAACAATTTATTTTATCTAAATTCTGAAGCAAAGCAAACACTAATGAAATAAATACAGTGCAAGCGCAAAATCAGTCTTTGCACACGAAAATTGTAACATCAGTTTTAGCGATTTATTGATCTGTTAAACCTCTGCCAATCAAGTGACAGGCAAATAACGCCCGATTTCCGGTAATATGAGAAAAGGCAGAGAGTGATCGTGTGCAAAACAATTTACGGGGCGTTGAAAATTAACTAAATTGACTGTAATGATGCTCTAAAAATTGCAAAATCGTAGAAAAATTGTTGGGCAAAAAATCTGCGTAACAGGGACATGTGTTGATGATAGGACGGAAATCCTCCGCGCCAAGCAATTTACATGCAAAACATAGGAATTCAGATGGGTCAACCCATTACAAGTATACCGCCTCCGGCGGTATAAAAATTAATTCTACAACGTTGTGGCATTTTTTCTGCTCTTTCCAATGATATAGAAATTGTTGCATACAATCCTAAAAATTTTATTTTGTGCAACAATTTTTGTATCATTGAAAAGAGCAGAAAAAATGATATGTACAAAGTTATGACTTAGTTCTTTAATTACATTAACCTTATTAAAGTTATATTTAATTAAAAATTATTAATAAAATACCTGCCGTAAGCATAAGCTAATTAGCGAATCAGCGAGCAGACACACGT
>JASAND010006222.1:0-28001 GCA_030248195.1 Trissonchulus latispiculum
AGTGAGTATGGTGCAATTTCCGGAGGATATTGCACAATTTAAAGGGAACTCTTTGAAGTTAGTAAAAGTTATTAGCTGATTACATGGGTTTTGACACTAATGATCTTAGTCATGTCTCATAAAAAGTGCAAAAGCCATAAAACGTATTCATCACTTTTGGCAGTTCTCTGAATCAGTTACTTGCAAGCTAATAATACTTTAAGTTAGACTTTGGGTGTTAGCAATGCAGAAAGTCAGAACGGAGTAAATTATAATACGAAAGTTAGAACACTGCGTCACCTCCCTACTAGGCGCATAAGTAGAAAAAGGAATTTAGGTAGTTACTTTGTTTTTGCTGCTAGCTTAGCCTAGTTACGTTAGCTTACGTATGTTTTTGTTTATCCGTAGCTAGTTTCTCTGCCTAGTTTCAGTCAAAATATTAAATACTTTAAATAAATTTAGAAATGCTTTCAAGCACCTGTGACATCATTCACCCCTTCAAAAGTCGAAACTCCTGGTTCGAAATTAACCTTAATACAGTGGAGTTAATGATATATAGCTCCAGTCACCTAATATTACAAAAGTAAAAGTCCTTTCTTCCTGAGAGGTGATATTTTATTATTTAGTTCAGAATTACAAATTTTCCACGATTTACTGGCTAGGAAAATTAAAAAGAAGCAGCTCGGCTTGTTTGCTTTTAGTATTTTATTTTTTAGGTGCTTCTGCCTGATTTTACCTTTTACTACTTTCATATTTTATTCATTTCGGTATAGAATTTGACAGTGAGCGCATGGTAACGTACTGCGCTAAAATAACATCTTTGCACGCGTTTCTTATTTGTTTAGTAAGCCAATTTATTGTATCTGGCGCACTGGAAGCTTTGTTGTTTTTTTTGCAAGTCTTGCATAACCTCAATTAACGGATACGTTTTGCAAATTAACGGATACGTTTTGCAAACATATACGTGTCGCTGCTAACTCAATATTTTTAACATGGCTGAGAAGCATCCTGAATGAATTGCGAATTGATTTTCCAAATGTTGCAGCGAAGGAAGTTAACAAGTTTCTATGCCAGTTAAAACTATCAAACGAAGCCTGCAAGTTGGCAACGCAAATGCGCACTACGTATGCATATGCCTATTTTATGATTTTAATTGTATCAGTCCGCAAATGAGTGGTTCTACATTTTGATATTTTACCTGCAGCTGGATACGATTGTATAGTGTATCACAGTGTGAAGGCCACAATCATCCGAAGATTAATGTATTGTCTGAATGTAGCTGCGAGCTACTAGCAATTCTCTGTGTACACAGCATTCGATATTTCAACTTGTTCACAGTGAAAGTAATTCCTTCAAGTTAGCACTGCAATGCATTTCTAGAAACTTTTGAAATAGATGCACAGCAAAATTGACAACTTTAATGTACCAAAAGCAGGAACTCTGTATATTCCAAAATATTTATTTCTTATCAATATCTGACGACCTCGCATTACCACATCGGCTGTGGTCACCTAGTTTCACTATAAGCAATAGGAAGCTAAAATATCAAACCTTTAGGGGACAGTCAGTCGTCCCAGATCAGAGGTCACTATACCCTCTTCGGTATATAGGACAAACACAAGCCTTATCCAAAGGCTTTAAATAATACAAGTCTTGCCAGAAGACACAATCCGAAAAATTCAGCGCGCGCACTTTCCGTACCGAAGCCTTCAGCTTCGATTAACTCAAGTCAAAAATAAGGTTCGTCAGTATCAAAGTGATTCTATCTTAAACAAAATTCCTTTCGCTGTGCATCTTTGGTCAAAGTTCTGCTTACAAAATTCGCTAAGTCTGATCCTTTTTCATTCAAATTGTAAACTTCAAGATATTACAAAGAAATTAACTAACAGCTAACAGCTGTTAAAGTTTTGAAGCTTCGCTTTCAAATTTGTTACGCAATCTAGCTTGCCTAGGCGCCTAAAATCAAGTAAAACTTGAGTATTCTCAATTCTGATTTCTCAGATAAAATAAAATTATTCTTGCTTACTGTGTTTATTTTCCTATTGTTTGTACAACTTTCTGCAGTTCTTTGAAATTTGAAAATATACGAAAACATTTTGAGTTGGTATATAGTAGTCAACCCACAGGGTAGACTTTTAGCCTAGTATACACCGGGAGGTACATAATATAGCACACGCAGACATATACACAATCGGTTAAACCGTCAACAATTTAATCTTATGGTCAGCCAAGTATATTCACTGTTTTCGGGTCATCGGAGTTATTCCGGTTCCAATTCCTGAAGACACCATTCCAAGTTACGCGCCATGTAGACGAATAGGGCTTTCCGCAGGGCAAAATTTACTTCCAAAATTGATCGCATCGTTAAGGAGGCACATTAATTGATGACTGATTTCCAAACGTTTGATGGGCGCAGTCGAAGTGATTATAAAAGTCAAAATTTAGGCATCCATTTGATATTTGGAAAATTGACGTCGAAATTGAATGAACCATTCTCTGCTACCAAATGTAGCAGGTCGAGGTCCGGCGCAGTGTTTGTGGAAGCGTAATAATGTAGCCCAGTAACTAACCCAAAACTGGACCTGTTACTGCAGGGTATGGATCGTAGTTGTAGATAGCCAAAAGTTAAACCCAAACTTCTTCACTGATAGGCATAGCATAAATATATTCAATCAACTTGTGCAGGCATATCAGTTACATGAATAGTTATAACGTACGGCAACATAGGTATGATAGGTATTTCATAAAACAAAGTTGACTTAGGTTTAGGAACACTGACGACTGGCCGCTGACTGCTAGAAAGCTAGCGCTTATATAGCGGTTTGCTGACTCAGTGAGTATGGTGCAATTTCCGGAGGATATTGCACAATTTAAAAGGAAACTCTTTGAAGTTAGTAAAAGTTATTAGCTGATTCATGGGTTTTGACACTAATGATCTTAGTCATGTCTCATAAAAAGTGCAAAAGCCATAAAACGTATTCATCACTTTTGGCAGTTCTCTGAATCAGTTACTTGCAAGCTAATAATACTTTAAGTTAGACTTTGGGTGTTAGCAATGCAGAAAGTCAGAACGGAGTAAATTATAATACGAAAGTTAGAACACTGCGTCACCTCCCTACTAGGCGCATAAGTAGAAAAAGGAATTTAGGTAGTTACTTTGTTTTTGCTGCTAGCTTAGCCTAGTTACGTTAGCTTTACGTATGTTTTTGTTTATCCGTAGCTAGTTTCTCTGCCTAGTTTCAGTCAAAATATTAAATACTTTAAATAAATTTAGAAATGCTTTCTAGCACCTGTGACATCATTCACCCCTTCAAAAGTCGAAACTCCTGGTTCGAAATTAACCTTAATACAGTGGAGTTAATGATATATAGCTCCAGTCACCTAATATTACAAAAGTAAAAGTCCTTTCTTCCTGAGAGGTGATATTTTATTATTTAGTTCAGAATTACAAATTTTCCACGATTTACTGGCTAGGAAAATTAAAAAGAAGCAGCTCGGCTTGTTTGCTTTTAGTATTTTATTTTTTAGGTGCTTCTGCCTGATTTTACCTTTTACTACTTTCATATTTTATTCATTTCGGTATAGAATTTGACAGTGAGCGCATGATAACGTACTGCGCTAAAATAACATCTTTGCACGCGTTTCTTATTTGTTTAGTAAGCCAATTTATTGTATCTGGCGCACTGGAAGCTTTGTTGTTTTTTTTGCAAGTCTTGCATAACCTCAATTAACGGATACGTTTTGCAAATTAACGGATACGTTTTGCAAACATATACGTGTCGTGCTGACTCAATATTTTTAACATGGCTGAGAAGCATCCTGAATGAATTGCGAATTGATTTTCCAAATGTTGCAGCGAAGGAAGTTAACAAGTTTCTATGCCAGTTAAAACTATCAAACGAAGCCTGCAAGTTGGCAACGCAAATGCGCACTACGTATGCATATGCCTATTTTACGATTTTAATTGTATCAGTCCGCAAATGAGTGGTTCTACATTTTGATATTTTACCTGCAGCTGGATACGATTGTATAGTGTATCACAGTGTGAAGGCCACAATCATCCGAAGATTAATGTATTGTCTGAATGTAGCTGCGAGCTACTAGCAATTCTCTGTGTACACAGCATTCGATATTTCAACTTGTTCACAGTGAAAGTAATTCCTTCAAGTTAGCACTGCAATGCATTTCTAGAAACTTTTGAAATAGATGCACAGCAAAATTGATAACTTTAATGTACCAAAAGCAGGAACTCTGTATATTCCAAAATATTTATTTCTTATCAATATCTGACGACCTCGCATTACCACATCGGCTGTGGTCACCTAGTTTCACTATAAGCAATAGGAAGCTAAAATATCAAACCTTTAGGGGACAGTCAGTCGTCCCAGATCAGAGGTCACTATACCCTCTTCGGTATATAGGACAAACACAAGCCTTATCCAAAGGCTTTAAATAATACAAGTCTTGCCAGAAGACACAATCCGAAAAATTCAGCGCGCGCACTTTCCGTACCGAAGCCTTCAGCTTCGATTAACTCAAGTCAAAAATAAGGTTCGTCAGTATCCAAAGTGATTCTATCTTAAACAAAATTCCTTTCGCTGTGCATCTTTGGTCAAAGTTCTGCTTACAAAATTCGCTAAGTCTGATCCTTTTCATTCAAATTGTAAACTTCAAGATATTACAAAGAAATTAACTAACAGCTAACAGCTGTTAAAGTTTTGAAGCTTCGCTTTCAAATTTGTTACGCAATCTAGCTTGCCTAGGCGCCTAAAATCAGTAAAACTTGAGTATTCTCAATTCTGATTTCTCAGATAAAATAAAATTATTCTTGCTTACTGTGTTTATTTTCCTATTGTTTGTACAACTTTCTGCAGTTCTTTGAAATTTGAAAATATACGAAAACATTTTGAGTTGGTATATAGTAGTCAACCCACAGGGTAGACTTTTGGCCCTGGTATACACCGGGAGGTACATAATATAGCACACGCAGACATATACACAATCGGTTAAACCGTCAACAATTTAATCTTATGGTCAGCCAAGTATATTCACTGTTTTCGGGTCATCGGAGTTATTCCGGTTCCAATTCCTGAAGACACCATTCCAAGTTACGCGCCATGTAGACGAATAGGGCTTTCCGCAGGGCAAAATTTACTTCCAAAATTGATCGCATCGTTAAGGAGGCACATTAATTGATGACTGATTTCCAAACGTTTGATGGGCGCAGTCGAAGTGATTATAAAGGTCAAAATTTAGGCATCCATTTGATATTAGGAAAATTGACGTCGAAATTGAATGAACCACGCTCTGCTACCAAATGTAGCAGGTCGAGGTCCGGCGCAGTGTTTGTGGAAGCGTAATAATGTAGCCCAGTAACTAACCCAAAACGGGACCTGTTACTGCAGGGTATGGATCGTAGTTGTAGATAGCCAAAAGTTAAACCCAAACTTCTTTACTGATAGGCATAGCATAAATATATTCAATCAACTTGTGCAGGCATATCAGTTACATGAATAGTTATAACGTACGGCAACATAGGTATGATAGGTATTTCATAAAACAAAGTTGACTTAGGTTTAGGAACACTGACGACTGGCCGCTGACTGCTAGAAAGCTAGCGCTTATATAGCGGTTTGCTGACTCAGTGAGTATGGTGCAATTTCCGGAGGATATTGCACAATTTAAAAGGAAACTCTTTGAAGTTAGTAAAAGTTATTAGCTGATTCATGGGTTTTGACACTAATGATCTTAGTCATGTCTCATAAAAAGTGCAAAAGCCATAAAACGTATTCATCACTTTTGGCAGTTCTCTGAATCAGTTACTTGCAAGCTAATAATACTTTAAGTTAGACTTTGGGTGTTAGCAATGCAGAAAGTCAGAACGGAGTAAATTATAATACGAAAGTTAGAACACTGCGTCACCTCCCTACTAGGCGCATAAGTAGAAAAAGGAATTTAGGTAGTTACTTTGTTTTTGCTGCTAGCTTAGCCTAGTTACGTTAGCTTTACGTATGTTTTTGTTTATCCGTAGCTAGTTTCTCTGCCTAGTTTCAGTCAAAATATTAAATACTTTAAATAAATTTAGAAATGCTTTCTAGCACCTGTGACATCATTCACCCCTTCAAAAGTCGAAACTCCTGGTTCGAAATTAACCTTAATACAGTGGAGTTAATGATATATAGCTCCAGTCACCTAATATTACAAAAGTAAAAGTCCTTTCTTCCTGAGAGGTGATATTTTATTATTTAGTTCAGAATTACAAATTTTCCACGATTTACTGGCTAGGAAAATTAAAAAGAAGCAGCTCGGCTTGTTTGCTTTTAGTATTTTATTTTTTAGGTGCTTCTGCCTGATTTTACCTTTTACTACTTTCATATTTTATTCATTTCGGTATAGAATTTGACAGTGAGCGCATGATAACGTACTGCGCTAAAATAACATCTTTGCACGCGTTTCTTATTTGTTTAGTAAGCCAATTTATTGTATCTGGCGCACTGGAAGCTTTGTTGTTTTTTTTTGCAAGTCTTGCATAACCTCAATTAACGGATACGTTTTGCAAATTAACGGATACGTTTTGCAAACATATACGTGTCGTGCTGACTCAATATTTTTAACATGGCTGAGAAGCATCCTGAATGAATTGCGAATTGATTTTCCAAATGTTGCAGCGAAGGAAGTTAACAAGTTTCTATGCCAGTTAAAACTATCAAACGAAGCCTGCAAGTTGGCAACGCAAATGCGCAATACGTATGCATATGCCTATTTTATGATTTTAATTGTATCAGTCCGCAAATGAGTGGTTCTACATTTTGATATTTTACCTGCAGCTGGATACGATTGTATAGTGTATCACAGTGTGAAGGCCACAATCATCCGAAGATTAATGTATTGTCTGAATGTAGCTGCGAGCTACTAGCAATTCTCTGTGTACACAGCATTCGATATTTCAACTTTTTCACAGTGAAAGTAATTCCTTCAAGTTAGCACTGCAATGCATTTCTAGAAACTTTTGAAATAGATGCACAGCAAAATTGATAACTTTAATGTACCAAAAGCAGGAACTCTGTATATTCCAAAATATTTATTTCTTATCAATATCTGACGACCTCGCATTACCACATCGGCTGTGGTCACCTAGTTTCACTATAAGCAATAGGAAGCTAAAATATCAAACCTTTAGGGGACAGTCAGTCGTCCCAGATCAGAGGTCACTATATATACCCTCTTCGGTATATAGGACAAACACAAGCCTTATCCAAAGGCTTTAAATAATACAAGTCTTGCCAGAAGACACAATCCGAAAAATTCAGCGCGCGCACTTTCCGTACCGAAGCCTTCAGCTTCGATTAACTCAAGTCAAAAATAAGGTTCGTCAGTATCCAAAGTGATTCTATCTTAAACAAAATTCCTTTCGCTGTGCATCTTTGGTCAAAGTTCTGCTTACAAAATTCGCTAAGTCTGATCCTTTTCATTCAAATTGTAAACTTCAAGATATTACAAAGAAATTAACTAACAGCTAACAGCTGTTAAAGTTTTGAAGCTTCGCTTTCAAATTTGTTACGCAATCTAGCTTGCCTAGGCGCCTAAAATCAGTAAAACTTGAGTATTCTCAATTCTGATTTCTCAGATAAAATAAAATTATTCTTGCTTACTGTGTTTATTTTCCTATTGTTTGTACAACTTTCTGCAGTTCTTTGAAATTTGAAAATATACGAAAACATTTTGAGTTGGTATATAGTAGTCAACCCACAGGGTAGACTTTTGGCCCTGGTATACACCGGGAGGTACATAATATAGCACACGCAGACATATACACAATCGGTTAAACCGTCAACAATTTAATCTTATGGTCAGCCAAGTATATTCACTGTTTTCGGGTCATCGGAGTTATTCCGGTTCCAATTCCTGAAGACACCATTCCAAGTTACGCGCCATGTAGACGAATAGGGCTTTCCGCAGGGCAAAATTTACTTCCAAAATTGATCGCATCGTTAAGGAGGCACATTAATTGATGACTGATTTCCAAACGTTTGATGGGCGCAGTCGAAGTGATTATAAAGGTCAAAATTTAGGCATCCATTTGATATTATGAAAATTGACGTCGAAATTGAATGAACCACGCTCTGCTACCAAATGTAGCAGGTCGAGGTCCGGCGCAGTGTTTGTGGAAGCGTAATAATGTAGCCCAGTAACTAACCCAAAACGGGACCTGTTACTGCAGGGTATGGATCGTAGTTGTAGATAGCCAAAAGTTAAACCCAAACTTCTTTACTGATAGGCATAGCATAAATATATTCAATCAACTTGTGCAGGCATATCAGTTACATGAATAGTTATAACGTACGGCAACATAGGTATGATAGGTATTTCATAAAACAAAGTTGACTTAGGTTTAGGAACACTGACGACTGGCCGCTGACTGCTAGAAAGCTAGCGCTTATATAGCGGTTTGCTGACTCAGTGAGTATGGTGCAATTTCCGGAGGATATTGCACAATTTAAAAGGAAACTCTTTGAAGTTAGTAAAAGTTATTAGCTGATTCATGGGTTTTGACACTAATGATCTTAGTCATGTCTCATAAAAAGTGCAAAAGCCATAAAACGTATTCATCACTTTTGGCAGTTCTCTGAATCAGTTACTTGCAAGCTAATAATACTTTAAGTTAGACTTTGGGTGTTAGCAATGCAGAAAGTCAGAACGGAGTAAATTATAATACGAAAGTTAGAACACTGCGTCACCTCCCTACTAGGCGCATAAGTAGAAAAAGGAATTTAGGTAGTTACTTTGTTTTTGCTGCTAGCTTAGCCTAGTTACGTTAGCTTTACGTATGTTTTTGTTTATCCGTAGCTAGTTTCTCTGCCTAGTTTCAGTCAAAATATTAAATACTTTAAATAAATTTAGAAATGCTTTCTAGCACCTGTGACATCATTCACCCCTTCAAAAGTCGAAACTCCTGGTTCGAAATTAACCTTAATACAGTGGAGTTAATGATATATAGCTCCAGTCACCTAATATTACAAAAGTAAAAGTCCTTTCTTCCTGAGAGGTGATATTTTATTATTTAGTTCAGAATTACAAATTTTCCACGATTTACTGGCTAGGAAAATTAAAAAGAAGCAGCTCGGCTTGTTTGCTTTTAGTATTTTATTTTTTAGGTGCTTCTGCCTGATTTTACCTTTTACTACTTTCATATTTTATTCATTTCGGTATAGAATTTGACAGTGAGCGCATGATAACGTACTGCGCTAAAATAACATCTTTGCACGCGTTTCTTATTTGTTTAGTAAGCCAATTTATTGTATCTGGCGCACTGGAAGCTTTGTTGTTTTTTTTGCAAGTCTTGCATAACCTCAATTAACGGATACGTTTTGCAAATTAACGGATACGTTTTGCAAACATATACGTGTCGTGCTGACTCAATATTTTTAACATGGCTGAGAAGCATCCTGAATGAATTGCGAATTGATTTTCCAAATGTTGCAGCGAAGGAAGTTAACAAGTTTCTATGCCAGTTAAAACTATCAAACGAAGCCTGCAAGTTGGCAACGCAAATGCGC
The DNA here is from genome assembly GCA_030248195.1 of Trissonchulus latispiculum. Lineage (NCBI taxonomy): Eukaryota > Metazoa > Nematoda > Enoplea > Enoplida > Ironidae > Trissonchulus > Trissonchulus latispiculum. The sequence goes on from JASAND010006222.1 coordinate 9,537, forward strand.
AATACGTATGCATATGCCTATTTTATGATTTTAATTATATCAGTCCGCAAATGAGTGGTTCTACATTTTGATATTTTACCTGCAGCTGGATACGATTGTATAGTGTATCACAGTGTGAAGGCCACAATCATCCGAAGATTAATGTATTGTCTGAATGTAGCTGCGAGCTACTAGCAATTCTCTGTGTACACAGCATTCGATATTTCAACTTTTTCACAGTGAAAGTAATTCCTTCAAGTTAGCACTGCAATGCATTTCTAGAAACTTTTGAAATAGATGCACAGCAAAATTGATAACTTTAATGTACCAAAAGCAGGAACTCTGTATATTCCAAAATATTTATTTCTTATCAATATCTGACGACCTCGCATTACCACATCGGCTGTGGTCACCTAGTTTCACTATAAGCAATAGGAAGCTAAAATATCAAACCTTTAGGGGACAGTCAGTCGTCCCAGATCAGAGGTCACTATATATACCCTCTTCGGTATATAGGACAAACACAAGCCTTATCCAAAGGCTTTAAATAATACAAGTCTTGCCAGAAGACACAATCCGAAAAATTCAGCGCGCGCACTTTCCGTACCGAAGCCTTCAGCTTCGATTAACTCAAGTCAAAAATAAGGTTCGTCAGTATCCAAAGTGATTCTATCTTAAACAAAATTCCTTTCGCTGTGCATCTTTGGTCAAAGTTCTGCTTACAAAATTCGCTAAGTCTGATCCTTTTCATTCAAATTGTAAACTTCAAGATATTACAAAGAAATTAACTAACAGCTAACAGCTGTTAAAGTTTTGAAGCTTCGCTTTCAAATTTGTTACGCAATCTAGCTTGCCTAGGCGCCTAAAATCAGTAAAACTTGAGTATTCTCAATTCTGATTTCTCAGATAAAATAAAATTATTCTTGCTTACTGTGTTTATTTTCCTATTGTTTGTACAACTTTCTGCAGTTCTTTGAAATTTGAAAATATACGAAAACATTTTGAGTTGGTATATAGTAGTCAACCCACAGGGTAGACTTTTGGCCCTGGTATACACCGGGAGGTACATAATATAGCACACGCAGACATATACACAATCGGTTAAACCGTCAACAATTTAATCTTATGGTCAGCCAAGTATATTCACTGTTTTCGGGTCATCGGAGTTATTCCGGTTCCAATTCCTGAAGACACCATTCCAAGTTACGCGCCATGTAGACGAATAGGGCTTTCCGCAGGGCAAAATTTACTTCCAAAATTGATCGCATCGTTAAGGAGGCACATTAATTGATGACTGATTTCCAAACGTTTGATGGGCGCAGTCGAAGTGATTATAAAGGTCAAAATTTAGGCATCCATTTGATATTAGGAAAATTGACGTCGAAATTGAATGAACCACGCTCTGCTACCAAATGTAGCAGGTCGAGGTCCGGCGCAGTGTTTGTGGAAGCGTAATAATGTAGCCCAGTAACTAACCCAAAACGGGACCTGTTACTGCAGGGTATGGATCGTAGTTGTAGATAGCCAAAAGTTAAACCCAAACTTCTTTACTGATAGGCATAGCATAAATATATTCAATCAACTTGTGCAGGCATATCAGTTACATGAATAGTTATAACGTACGGCAACATAGGTATGATAGGTATTTCATAAAACAAAGTTGACTTAGGTTTAGGAACACTGACGACTGGCCGCTGACTGCTAGAAAGCTAGCGCTTATATAGCGGTTTGCTGACTCAGTGAGTATGGTGCAATTTCCGGAGGATATTGCACAATTTAAAAGGAAACTCTTTGAAGTTAGTAAAAGTTATTAGCTGATTCATGGGTTTTGACACTAATGATCTTAGTCATGTCTCATAAAAAGTGCAAAAGCCATAAAACGTATTCATCACTTTTGGCAGTTCTCTGAATCAGTTACTTGCAAGCTAATAATACTTTAAGTTAGACTTTGGGTGTTAGCAATGCAGAAAGTCAGAACGGAGTAAATTATAATACGAAAGTTAGAACACTGCGTCACCTCCCTACTAGGCGCATAAGTAGAAAAAGGAATTTAGGTAGTTACTTTGTTTTTGCTGCTAGCTTAGCCTAGTTACGTTAGCTTTACGTATGTTTTTGTTTATCCGTAGCTAGTTTCTCTGCCTAGTTTCAGTCAAAATATTAAATACTTTAAATAAATTTAGAAATGCTTTCTAGCACCTGTGACAGAGAGGCAAGAAAATGAAATTTGAAATAAAAGTTTAGTATGTATTTTCAAACAACTTCGGTAAGTGTACCAATTTCGACTCGCCAATATTTTGGAATATTTTAAATTCGGATAATAATTGACTTTAATATCCTTAAATTCATACTTTTACGTTACGCTAACTTCAGGAATATCTTAATGATTTCGGTTAATCTACATTTGGGTTTTGTCCCACTTACAGCTACAAAGGCTAGACCACGATGGCACGAAAGGACTAAATTTAGAAACTAGTGTTACTTACGAAACTTCTCAAAGCATGGAAATATTAGATAACTATTAGGAAGTCTTTCACATCCTTGTTTTCGTGTTTTAGAAAAAAGCATAGCACTAACATTGTTTCGTGGACCATTGGAAGTACTTCTGGGCATTATCTATGGAATCGTAGTCGGCTTGCTGCTGTGGTACATTCCCAGTAAGCATGATGTAAGTATTGATCAAATAATTCTGGCTTGTTTTTGCTGGAAGTTGCGGCTTCATTCGGCAGCCCCCTCCCCATTTGAAGCCGCCGCATCAATTTCGAGCTCCTGCCATAAGCGAAGAAATTGCTAAATCTTCCCATTTTCCCCTTTAATTTTTGTAGCAAATTCGTGATTCGTCGTTATTTAGACATTTTCGCTATTTTAGCTTAAAGACAGCTAAGTTTAGCTTCGCGATTTTGTTAAATATAACCCGTATCAACGTCAAAATTTTCAGCGCTTCCATAAAAACTTGCCCTCCATGTCTGATGAGCCCCTACCATAAATTTTGCGAGGCGTATTCCAATAATTACCTACCTTCTTTATTACTGTCTTTGTTGAGACATCATGCCACTTAATTAGATGCAAATCGGTCATTTGAATATTATAAAGTGAGCACGGATTCTCTGTGTCACCGCTTGGCCTTTATATTTTTAGGCCTAAATTTATAGGGAACAAAGGAGCGAGGGAACAAGGCAAGGTACGAGAAACAAAGTCTTCCTGGGGCCGATGTTATCAAGCATCTCAACCGGGTTGAAACATCAGCCCGTGTTGAGATTGGGGTTGAAAACTGCAACCCAATGTTATCAAAACAGAGTTGAATAAACCCTGGTTGCAATTGCAGGGTTGGGGTTGAAATTGAGGTTGAGATCCAACCCTATGTTATCATTAAATTTGGGTTGATTTTCGAGTTGAAATGGCTGAAACCCTGCTCAGTGAGGATGGTTGAGATTTTAACACGGGTTGAAATATATAATATTATATAGAATGATCCTCTCTTAAATGTCTTAAATCGTCGTCTTAAAAAGCGAAACCTGAAGTAAATGGCTTATGGGGAGAGAAAGATTTATGGCAGGGGGGTGGAGGTGCTCTTCGAATGGCATGGCGTCTGAAATATTTGTCTCATGGGTCTGGGGCTCCCTCCCCAGCTTCAGTAGAAATAAGTTCGCTTTCCCATTTAAATTCTGTAGCTTGCTTTGATTTTTGGTAATTTGTATTGATGATTGTTCCAGGCTTATATCAGTCAGAGTAGATGCAATCTTCTTCTTATTTGCGGAGGCGTGGCCATGTTTGGCAGTCGGGCTGTGGGCTTGTCCGGAGCCGGGGCTCTTGGTTCCCTTGTGTTGGCTTTTATGGCCTCGGCTGGGTGGAAACGAAAAGGATGGAATTCCGACGTATGTATTTGATATGTATGATCTGGATTTAGTTTAATGGAGGGGGATACGCTTTTCTGGTGCTCCCCCACTCGAGGTCGTTAATCTCTTCGGATTAATATTTGGACTTAATGATTTTTGATTTGTGCGCACTCTGTTTCGTTTTTAGAATCCAGTATCCCGTGCTCTGGATTTAGTTTGGCTGCTAATGCAGCCTTTCCTGTTTGGTTTAATTGGAGCTGAGATAGATTTGGATAATATCAAAGTGGCTGTTTTGGGTGAGAAATTGCTTTATAAATATTAGTTATCTATATTATTTATGCTTTATGAATAATATCTAGTCACACCTGTGGCCCGAATTTTTCTGGTCTCGGGTGTTGAAGTGACAATTTCATTGTATTACATGATACTTGAATACAGACCGTGTAACCGTATAACAAGTGTGCTTCGGTCAAGTGGCACGCAAGATGTTTAATTGAGTACTGTTTACGTTCGCTGACGAGAACTTAAAAATCAATTCTGTACGTATTGCCCTTAGAGACTGGGCGCACAAGCTGGTTCCTGTCATTTTAACTTCTGATCGAGCCTTATAATCCAAGCAACACTGATTGTATTGGAGCTGGACGGTCTATTTTCCAATTGTCTTGCTGTTTCAGGTCGTGGGATTGGAGTCCTCTTGTTGGCTCTTCTGTTCCGAATGGCTGCCAGTTTTCTTTCAGTTACCGGAGCTGGTTTCACCCTGAGAGAGCGGTGTTTTCTAGCCCTTGCATGGCTTCCAAAAGCTACTGTTCAGGTGCTCAAATTATTCGTTCATTTTCCTGCAAATAAGGTTTATGCCAGGGCCGTGAAGCGGGCTTCGGGCTCGGATTCGGGCCGGCGCGATTCCGGTCCGAGTTTTTAAGGAGACGTTTTGAACCCGCAGACATACCTGGTGTGATGCAAAGAAGCTGAACAAATGAAGTCTTGCAAACTTGCCCTTTTTGATCAGTGGTCAATTGTGTGGTGCAAAGCTGCTTAATATATGCTGTATGCATGTGTTTCCAACGATTAATTTTTCATTCCTTTTTTGAACGATTCATTGCTTTTCCAAAAATCTTACAATCTCCAAGACAAGGTTTATAGCTCCTACGTCTGCTGAAAATTCGTGCTCAAGGCATTACCTGAAAATTATTAAATGAAAGCTTCTAGCAATAGCTGATGCTACACTTGAAGTTATAGCTAATTTTGAGCCATGAAAGTTCATTTTTGGGTCTGCCAAGAATATTAACAAAACTGCTCAACTAAACCGGATGTGATTTGAGCGACTTTTGGGCGCAGCTGTAGGGCCGTATTCAGGCCGTTCGGGCTGTTCGGGTTGCACTCGGGAAGTTGGGGCTTTACTGGGGCCGCTCGGGCTTTTCGAGTCGTGAGTCGGGCTTCGAGCTCGGATTGTGAAGCGGGCCTTGGGCTTCGGGGCATGCTCGAGCCGGGCTGGTCTAAGGAGGTTGGTTGGCTCAAGCCAGAGCCCGGCCCAAGAAATTTCTTGCATAACTCTACCTGTGAGTGGATGCCATTGTACAGGAGAAATAGTCAAAATACTATCGAATTAACATTGTTCTGCACTGAGTTGAGTTATACCGGCTGGCATCAAGCTCGATTTTATAGTTATAATTAGTTATAATTAACTAACTATGATAGCTAAAAAGTGCTCGAAAATTCAGTTTGACTAAAAATGACGTTTTTAGATAAACTTTGACCCAGAACCTAGCTAAAAGCAAGAGTACATAATAGATAAGAGTGTGACAGCTGGCTAGCTCTCTGATATCAGCTCAAGGTACATGCTCTGCACGCTAACGGCTGACCCCATACACAAATGTGTACCTAGTGACCCCCCCCACAAATGTGTACCCAGTACACGTTTCTGTACGCTCACTCGCCGTATCTTTACGTGTTAAAGCTCGAAAATACAACGCCTGCGTGCGTCCAATTTGTGTCTGCTTCGAGCTTTATAACGCAAAGATAGCGTGCGAATTTCTTTGAAGTGAACATACACGTTTGTGTATGGGGTCAGCCGTTAGCGTGCAGAGCATGTACCTTGAGCTGATAACGGATAGCTTGCCTGGTGTCACACTCTTATATATTATGTACTCTTGCTAAAAGTTTGTTACTTTTCGACCGACTTGTGTCTTCCGTACTTTTTTTTCTAGATTAAGTGCTCTAGATTAATTCCTGGTGTTTAAATTTGCAAATGACACGTTCTCCGGCGGCCCCCAGGGGCCAATTTCGTAAAATTTAAAACTTGCAACTTGCACCTGCAAGATACAAGTTAAATGTTTCATAAATCTGCAAGTGGTACATACTTGCGTACGTTAGAGTTCAAGTGCAAGTGCAAGTTCAAGTGCCAGTTCATGTTGCAAGATTTTTATAAAATTGTCCCCAAGCCTCCGTTTGGTTTTTTCAGTCTCTATGTGTTCACACATAGTTTAACTTTTTGAGTCGCAATTCCGCAATTACTGAAAAGAAGCAAAAGTTTTCTGACGCACAACTGGCACAAACTGTGAAACGAAAAACGCCCCTTTTCACCTCCATCAAAACAAAAAAATTTGGACAAGCCAGCCTCTCCCCTTTTCAAAATCCTGGAACGCCCTTGCCCCTATAAACCCCTACCTTTTCATAACCCAAACTATTGCTAGATTTTACCATTTTTTGAAATATTTTTCTGGTTTTGCCGGTTTATTCGCTAATTTAGTTTAAATCACCTAAAATTTGCATTTGGTAGCGATTTTGGTTATCTTTATTCATAAACTTGTAAACATTCGCAAGTAATTTTCCAACTCATCTCGCCATCGATTTGGAGCCCATGAAGCCTTCTATAAAAATAAGCCATCACGTCGTAAAAACCGTTCTGCTAAAACACAACAATCAATTTTCAGAAAACCTGGTTAATTAGAAACACTCTGGAGACTACACGGATTTTGATAACCCTCGACCTAGACATAGTAGGCATTTTAAAAATGCTGTATTTGGGATTACTAGATATTAGATAAACTAGGATCCTTTTCACTGATTTTCATTTTCGTTACATTTTACTTTCAAACTCCTGTCAACTGTCAACAATTCAGTTGCCGGTTCAGGAATAAAGACTTCTATAAATCCCTGACAGATGTACTGACGGCAGTCGATTTGCAGTTTTTATTACCGTTGACATATATTATAATAAGGTCTACTTATTTTATTTTTTCTGTTTTAGGCAGCATTGGGACCAGTAGTTCTGGACACAGCAATCGAAAATGATGCTAATCATAATGTAATAGTAATGGGCCGTGAGGTGAGCTGAATAAGAAACTTTTTGCAGTTTGCTTTTTCCTTTACTTCCATTTTCTGAATTTCCGTGTAGATTAGTCAGTTTTTTCATTGATGTAAATTAAAACTTCAATGATGGTGACTAGTTTGTCCCGAAAATATAGTAAAACCTGAAGTTTTCAAGAAAACCTGAAAATTCTTGAAAATTTTTTATTTGGACTTGCTAGCATTTGGCTCGGACTGAGCCCTAGTGGCCCCGGTAGTGGCGTCCCCTGCCCTGTACAGCTTTACTTATTTTTCATTATTTCCAATTTTAATTTCTATTTTAATTGTGCTTATAGTGCAGTTATTTTTTATAGGTTTTAACTCTTGCTGTCTTATCTATTATTATCACGGCTCCGCTTGGCGCTATAGCTGTAGCGCTCAGTGCACCCCGTCTTCTAGAAACTACGTCGACGACGGAGTTTTCTGAGTCTTCACCTAGGACTTCTGCCGCCCCTCGGCTCATTCAGACTGTAGCCAGTCTTGAAGATGAAGGGTCAGGTTTGGAACATGCAGATGGTTTCCCATTGACATTGCAATCTCATCCCTGTGGATCTCATGATTAAGAAAAAAGTTACAAAATACAAAGTTCAGTGTGCTTGTACGAGTTTTATCGTGTAGAAAATTGTGATTGTTGATTAGTTATTAAAGTTGTTAGAATGTTGTCTGTGGTAGCATAGAGTGTGACAAGTGTCACGCTCTTAGTTATTAGGCTTCCTTGCGACATGATCTGCACGATGACGGCTGACCCCCCCCACAACAGACTCATCACTTCAAAGAAATTTATACGCTATCATACGAATCATAATCAACAGTTCATAGAAGAGCGAGTGCACCTCTTCCTGCTGCTTTAAGGTGCTGGTTTCCTTTCGGGTAGTTTTGACTCATACTGCGTTAATCCTTTACGAAAATAGCTAAAACTTACGAAATAACCTAATCTCGTATTCATAAAGCGTTGGTACCCATACCACTGGTATGGAAGCAAGAGTACCAGTGGTATCGCAGCCGTAGAGAGAATTCATAAAGCAGTTAAACCGCTGGTACCATAACAGGTTAAAATTGCAAACCTCCCTTGATGGTAGATTGACAGTTTTTACACCTGAGCTGTAGATTATGTGTTTGCTGGCTTAAAAATCAAGCTGCATAAATTCTTTAATATTCATTACATCGTATAAATCGAAACAAACAACAGTTTTAAACTAGTTTTAAATAAAATTAATTAAATTAGTAATCATTTACTTTTATCAAATTATTTGACAGCAGTCTATTATAAGGCATACAACTGGTACACTGGTACCCCATTGATTCGAAGGGTACCAGTGGTATGCATGCCACTGCTAAAGATCAAAGGGGTTTTTCGTGTTTCCGCCATACCACTGGTATGCACATTTTATGAATCCCTGTTAGCTAAGCTAACGATTTGGCCGAAAAACCATTTTAGCAAAGCTGCGATTATTTTGTTCCGAACATCGATTTCTCAAAAACTACTCGACGGATTCATGAGATTTTTGGCAGAGTCGAAATTTGCACTTCTGCGGAGGGACGTTTTTCTTGGTTGGGCTAAAACGTATCGAGTAGCAAAAAACTGCGCAATCTCGTGAAATTTCGTGTTACCGTGCAATTGGCCTACTTTCTCGTCCGTTAAGACCTGCTGAGCCAAATCCAATAACTTCCCTCGGCACATATGTCCTTCATATCATGGCACAAAAAGAACTTTTGGCCGATTCTTCAGTTTTGAGAAATCGATGTTCAAAGATTTTTGGTCTATATTCATCCTGTCAACATGTCAGGAAATTTCTGCTATTGTTTGCTAATTTTTCCAGTTTCGTAAACTCTTGTGAATGTACAGATAATAAACGATGTATAAAGCTCTTTCCAACTCCCAAAATTGCGAAAGTTGTAGCGTTTCAAAAAATCACAAAAACACTACACAAAAGGATACTACCACCACCTTAAGTCAAGTTGAACTGTAAGTACTCTTCACTGTAGTTAGACGAGCAGTTTTTTAATGTCCCCAATGTATGCTGCTTTTAATTTAAAGCCAAATTTCGACAAATTGACAGAAGAGAGCTGCTTCGTCTATTTGCGCCAGTATCGTCGGCAATTAATTCTTCAGGCTGTTCTGCGTGGAAAACTGATAATTCTGTTATCACACTAGACCCAGAAAGGTTTCTGGAATCCATAAAAGATCAGTTTTGAATGTCCAATTTGGGTTTTGAATGTCCAATTTGGGATACTGTTATTGAAACCGATTTACGAACTACACATGAAAACATTCTGTGCAGCATCATGAAGTCGTTTATTGCTACACTGGTTATTTTTGGTAAGTTTTATCAAGAGTACATAATAGATAAACAACTGGAAGGCTCTCTGTTATCTGCTCTCGAGCCATGCTTTGCACGCTAACGGCCCACCCCCCGCAATTGCGTACCTAGTGGGCCCTCCCCGCAAATCAGCACCCAGTACGCAATTGCGTATGCTCACTTTTTTACCGTAACCCACCCCCCCCGCAAATGTGATCTATCATTCGACCCCTCCCCTCGCAAAACACACCCATAATTTTTTCAACTGACGAATGATAGGTCACATTAATTGCGGGAGGATGCCTTCCCATAGAAAAGAGTGAACATTATGTGTCGTTCACTACCACTGCCACACCACATAGTTGGTTGTAACGGACTTGGACTTCTTTGCTGGAGTCAGGGTTGTCCCCGGGACGTGTAGCGAGCTTCCGGCCCTGGGGGGGCCAGCTTTTTGTGTTGGGCCCGTTGTCGCATGCCGAAATTTCCCCCATGCTAAATTTTCCCCAGGGGGAAATTCTAGCATACCGAAAATTTCCCCTCTGTTGTTTGCCAAAAAGGAGAAATGCTAGCATACCGAACTGACGAATGATAGGTCACATTATTTGCGGGTGGGGTGCCTTCCTGTAGAAAAAGTAAGCACACGCAAATTGCGTCATGGGTACTGATTTGTGGGAGGGGTCCAGTAGGGTCCAGTAGAGCATGGATCGAGAGCTGATTACAGAGAGCCTGCCAGCTGTCACACTCTTACCTATTATGTACTCTTGGTTATTATGTGTCGTTCACGTTCACTACCACTACGACAGACTACATAGTTGGTTATAATGGATTTTAGCTGGACTCAGAGTTGTCCCCGGGACGTGTAGCTGGCTTCGAGCCCTGGGCCTGGCCCGGCCCGGGAAAATTTTGTGTTGGGCCCGGTGTCGCATGCCAAAATTTCTCCCCTGCTAAATTTGCCCCAGGGGGAAATTCTAGCCCCTCTGTTGTTAGCCTAAAAGGAGAAATGATAGCATGCCAGAATTCCCCCTCTAATACTTTTACTTAAAAGGGGAAATTTTAGCTTGTCAGAATTCCCCTTTAACATTTAGCACGCTGCAATATTCGCTTTCTTATTTTAATGATATGCTTGTAATTTAGAAGTATAGTAAAGATTAATTCTTACCGCCTTCCGTTTTAAAAAATCTTCATACAACCAGTTGTTTTCACCGCGTTGGTATTTGAAAGTATAGGTGTAGCAAGATTTGGATCAATTGAACTTTATCCCCCCCAAACCTTTTGGGGGGGATAAAGTTCAATTGGGGACACTTTGTATTAATAACATTCGTGTTATTAATATTCATGTTTGCGCGTTTGCAATTAAGTTTATATTGTCGTTTGTTGTTGGTTTAAAGAAGGTTTCATAACATAAAGGTAAATGGACATAACTTAAATTTTTAAAATTTTCAGAAACTTAAACTGAAAGCGCAACGTCAACAAGAATTGTTTTTGCTTATCGATTTTGTTAAAAGAATGATTCACGGTGCTGTCAAAGATTCTGAGCACGCTTTTGAAGTTCGTTTCACAATCCAACTTTTCATTAGCTCTGTGCAAGCTAAAGTGGTAAGCTTAGCATGAATACACTGAGCTAATATGGAAAAATGAATTTAAGATTTGATCAACTATTTTCACTAATTATTTAAGATAGTAAATATCTATTTAAGATTCGGAACAGCTAAAAAATGCATACACAGATTAAAACCTAAAAATTTTTATAAATGCTAAGTTTTTAAAGTTTTTGGATTTTCAGTTTTTTAAAGCCATCACGTAGTGTAGCGTATTCCCGCTGAAGTTGTAAAGTTAGTATATATAGCATGCAGAAACCTTTAACTTAAATTTCTAGACACCTTCCAATTTTGGGGGGGATAAAGTTCAATTGGGTCTTTAGGGGGGGATAAAGTTCAATTGATCCCAAGATTTTATTTAATGTGCTGGTTCGGGTATTTGCAGCAAACTTTACATAATACACATTAATACGTAGAGCTTTACCTACTAGTTGCATAATCGTGAATATATATTACCAAGAGTCCATAATTTATTCCTTTATATTATAGAAGAAGAGTATGCCACTAGAGGGCTTCACTTCTTGGTATTGCGTAACGGTGCTCCGGCCACAATACGCGAATGTTCCCCCGTTTGGTGGGGGGGGGGTCGACAAGCATACCCCATCCCCATTTGGTGGGGGGGGGGAGGCAAAAGGGGTCCCCGTTTGGTGGGGTGGGATGCAAAAAGGGGTCCCCGTTTGGTGGGGGGGGGGTCGCAATGAGAGGTCCCCGTTTGGGGGGGGTCGCCAAATCAGGCTAAGATTGGGTGAATCTGATTGGCTGTTTGCGAACCCCCCTCCCCAAACGGGGATCTCTTTCGTCTACCCCCCACCAAACGGGGACCTCCTCTCTTTGCTACCCCCCCACCAAACGGGAACCCATTTGCGAATAGAACAAAAACTACCGTAATCCTATGCTTCCTCCCCCCCACCAGACGGGGAGGGGGTCTCTGCAATCTGATTGGCTGTTGGCTACCCTCCCCCGCACCAAACGGGGACTTCTTTTCTGCTACCCCCCCCCCCCCACAAAACGGAGGGTGGTATGCTTTGTAGAAAAGAGCTACCCCCCCCCCCACCAAACGGGGGAGCATTCGCGTATTGTGGGCGGAGCACCGTTACGCAATGCCAAGAAGAGGAGCCCTCTAGTGGCTTACTCTTCTTCTTATATTAGTGCAATTAGTGTAAGCTCAAAAACACAACTAGTCAGTTGGTTCAATGTGCGCCTGTAGCGAGCTTTAGCGGCATAGCGGGCATAGCGGGCAAAAATATTTGAAGTGCACATACTCAGTTGTGGGGGGGGGCAGCCGTTATTGTGCAGATGATGTTTTTTACTAGATAACTAAGAGCGTGATGCTTGTCACACTCTTAGTTATTATGTACTCTTGGTTAAATGTAACAGATGCTAAATTAAACCATTAAAGATTTCAATTACAGATTTATCCGTAATTGCAAAAATCTCCTATTTCTGGGACCTCCACTGCTTATTTGCAATAATCTTTTCAGGGATCAGTAGTTCTCAGCGTGTTAGAAACAGAATTTATGTTTTAATACGTGTTACCTTTCTTCTCAAAGATATTAATTTAATAACTATTTCATTAATTTTTAATGTTTCAAGTAGTTTAACTATAACATTGAAACGTCGGCATATATAATGTGTACCAACAAGAGTATGAGGAAGAGTGGGAAGCTATGTAGCATACATGCGCAAACGGTGCACTGAGGGTGTACCAGATACACCCTGATTGCTGAGTGGACCGCGCAGTGCGCAATCAAAATCGGGGGGACCGCGCAGCGCGAGCGAAGCCAACGCTGTTTATAATGTCGGACTTGCACAATTTAGCATAAATTATTCAGAAAAACTAGGTTATAATTAACGAATATATTTGTACAAAAATGCGGAAAATTAGAAGAGCTTCGCAAGCAAATTACAATCTGTGAAATGAGTGGAAACGAGTGGGAATTTGCTAGACCTGGCATTTTTTAGTGGGGGGGATGGGGGCCCCCACTTTTCGGCAAGTCCCCACCCACTTTTTTGGGGGTCGCCCAATAGTGTCAAAAAATTAGGTTTTTGAGGTCAAATTTTCAAAAATTTTTATTTTTCATTCAATTCATTCATTCAATTTTTAGCTAATTTATGGACTTATAAGCTCATTTTAAGCTTAAAAACAGCGATTTTTTGCGTTTTTACCTTAAAAATGCCAATTTTTCGCTAAAAATTTTGGTATATTTTAGCTTTGGGTCGCCCCCCACTTTTCGGAAGCCCCCCCCACTTCCCCCTCCCTAGGGGGGGGCAAGCCCCCCACTTTCAAAACCCTAAAAAATGCCAGTAGACGGGGCTGCATACTTGCGAATACTTTGAAAATGTGCAATCGCTGCAATTCTATCGCCCTCCCCTCTCCGCATGGCACGCCCCACCCCTAGTTGTGCGAAGGGGGACCGCGCAAAATAATTTCAGGTACACCCTGTGAAGAGAGACCTTGCCCATGTATGCTATGTAAGCTCTTCCTAATGAAAACGGCTTGTGAGATTCACGGCACATTATATAAGGCCGAAATCTCGGGGAAGGGGTCTTACTTATATCCATTGTTCAGCTTGTGTTTATACGCATGATGTGAACTAAAACGCATCTGGTTGGCTAATCGCCTATCTTATATGTCAAATTTATGTCTATAAGGCGAGCCCCCCAAAACAGAGTTGGGACCGGTTCCAATTTTCAAAACCGGTTCCGGTTCCGGTTCCTGTTCCGGTTCCGGTTCTAGCTTCTGGTTCCCGGTTCCAAGTACAAAATTCGTAGTTACATTTTAACATTATTTAATATTGGATGCAGGTTCGCAGCAAGGGTTATACAATCAAAATTATAAAGCAATATTGCAAAACAATTGGAATAGGTAATGCGATAATAACCAACTGGGTTAAACTTTTTGTTTACTTTGAATTTTAAAGTTTTTGCCTTACTTTGAGCATACTCCATTACAAATGCTGTTACTATATGCACAACATACATTAAAACTTGTAAAAAAATTAAAACTTTAGTATGGTCGAGCAAACTGTTTCGATAATTAACGGTGAGATTCTACTGTGCATCTACATGCAGACAGAGCCTTCTCAACAGACTCTTGTAAACTGCACAACGTTTCAGTAAAACGTGCTGAGAATTGAGATATACTGGAGCTTAAATTTTTATTTCTTTATAAAGAGCACAGTGTCTCTAAAGAAGCAAATAGTTTCCAAAAAATTTAAATGAATTTAAAATATTTAAAAGCTGAAAGCCAAATTGGAAAGAACATATATATTAAAGTTATATTTAACAAGAAATGTACAGTCGCTTGATTAAACAAAATAGCTAACAGATTACTTCTACAGGCTGTTCATTACTTGAACTTTGATTGACTTTCGTCTCAGATGCCGATAGCTTAAAATGAGAAAATAAGTACTCAACTTTGGAAGTTTTCTACTCCTGTAAAATTTACTACTTTTTAAAAAAATATTGCTTCAATCTTGCGTGCTGACAACACCACCTTCCATTTACCAATTTTTTGAGAAGATATACTCAATTTCCGACTACATCCCATCGGGCTCTCATTTCTATGAGGTTAATATTCAGATTTGTAAGCTTTTTAAAGCTTTCATTCGGCGCCCGTATCGGTCACGTCTGAACGAAAGTGCCCGTCTTTCATCAATTACAATTGGAATTTTAGAACAGAAAATTTCAAAAATTCGTTAAAATTAATTTAGAGACATTTTCACAACTGCATTTTGGTAAACATTACTTAACATTAACAAAATTACTTAACAAAATTTGAAAAATCAGAAGTATGGAAACAAAAAATTACGAAATTCCAGAATAAAGGAAGTAGAATTTTTCCCTTGCAATACATGTTCCTAATTTTTCAAGTATGTTTAACATTTAATTTTTGTCTTAACTCAGACGGGATAATGTCACTAATGTTGAGTCAAAGAAATATTTAAAATTTCTCTTAATTCTATGCCTCGGCTTCAGCGAAAGCTCAAACGTGCCTCAATCACCTGAAAAGGGGAAGCGGGGAGTTTGTGCCACCTTCAGTGGAAGCTGAAGCTATGTCGTTTCCAGTTTAGGCTCTAAATTTATTCTATGGACTTTCAGCTTCAGTTTCAGTGCCAATAATTGTACCTTCATTTCACGTTTAGTTTGAAATTCTTAATTATTATCAGTCTCATCCTACATACTTCGCCTTCAGGTCTAAATTTGCTTAGTTTCAGTTCAAACTAGATATAATTTCAGTCACTAGTTTGAAAAAGATAATATGAATGGCAACACTGAATGGCAACCACAAATTCCAGCTTTTGCAAAATTTAAACTCCTGCAAAAAATTAGTTCAAGTCCATTTTTAAGAGTGGAACCGGCCGTTTCAAAATCCTACCGGTTCCGGTTCCGGTTCTAAAATTCCTTCCGGTTCGGTTCCGGTTCCGGTTCCAACCGGTTCTAGTGGAACCGGTCTCAACTCTACCCCAAAGATCTTAGTGGGAGAGAGAGGTATCGCTTAGTGTTGTTAAGCGTGTTTATATGCAATCGAACTGATGTGTATTGGATTGCCTACTTAACTACCGTAATCGTCATCAGTGCATTTCAGTTCGACTGCATATGAACACATTTAACAACACTAAGCGGTACCCTCCCTTCCCTGAGATCTCGGAGGGGGTCACTTTATACACACACATAAATTTGACATGAGGTAGGCGATTAGCCAACCAGATGCGTTTTAGTTCAAACCACGCATGGGCAATGCCTGCACAACTCCTGCACATGTGCAGGCTAGGAAAAATTTACCCCCGCGCAGTGCGCAGCAAAAATTTTACCCCCGCGCAGTAAAATTTTTACCCCGCGCAGGAAAGCACGTCAAGATTTTATCCCGTGCAGCTAATTTTTATCGAGACGCAACAAAATTTTTACCTGCACCCAGCAAAGCGCATAAACATTTTATCCCTCGCTGCAAAATTTGACCCCCGCGCAACAAAGCGCATTAGAAGTTTATCCCGCGCAACAAAATTTCTAACTCGAGCAGCAAATTTTACCCACGCTCAGTAAAATTTTTACCCCCGCGCAACAAAATTTTTACACGCGCACAGCAAAGCGCATAAAAATTTTATCCCGTGCTGCAAAATTTGACCCCCGCGCAGCAAAGCGCATTAGAAGTTTATCCCGCGCAACAAAATTTCTAACTCGAGCAGCAAATTTTACCCCGCTCAGTACAATTTTTACCATCGCGCAACAAAACGCATCAAAATTTTGTCCCGCGCAACAAAATTTTATCGCGCGCAGCAAACGTTTTACCACCGCGCAACAAAGAGCATAAGAAGTTTATCCCGTGCCATGAAATTTCTAACTCGAGCAGCAAATTTTACCCAGGCTCAATACAATTTTTACCCGCGCCCAACAAAGCGCATCAAAATTTTGTCCCGCGCAACAACATGTTCATCGCCGCGCAACAAAATTTTTACTCCCGCGCATCAAAGTGCATTAAAATGTTTTCCCGCAACAACCGAAATTTTACACCGCGCAACAGAATTTTCACCCCCGCGCAACAAAGTGCATTAATGTTTTAAGCCGAAAATCCAAATTTTCAGTCCACGCATAAAAATTTTATCCTGTTCAACAAAATCTTTTTCAACAAAAATTTCTTGGTCGGCTTGGCCCTTGGCGTGTTTTCCATTACATTTATTTAAAACGTTTTGCGCCTGCCACGCGTTGACCATTACATTCTCTTTTAGAAAATTTCGCGCAATCGGCCAGTTTTTGTTTATTTTTCCTTGTAAATTTTCGCGCCTCCGGCGCGTTTTCCATTACATTTATTCCAAAATTTTTGGATCTATCGTGTGCTTTCTTTTTCATTTCCTTTGAAGCTTTTCGAGCTATCGGCGCATTTTGTTTTTATACATTTTATTCAAAAAATTTGCGCATTCGGCGCATTCTCCTGTAGCTTAAAAGTTGAGTTGAGTTCGCTTCGCAGTCGAACTCTTAAAGATACGCAGTCAAAAAATACTCAATCGGCAATTGGCATCAGGGTTGGGGAAAGCGAGACTTTACCGAGACAGTGACTAGCCAAGCCTCGGCATTTGGGCGAGACCGAGACCAACAATTTCAGGCTTCTTATTTCTAGTTTTTGAGGCTTTAGGGTCACGGTTTCCTCACCTCGTTAGTTAGTTTTCATAACATTGATTTAAATTTTTCTGAAAAATGATGGTTTCAAAAAATTTCCGGTCTCGATCCAAAACGGAGACTTTTCGATGGGCGAGACCGACACCGAGACTGGCCAAGTCTCGGCTTTTCAGCGAGACCGAGACTGAGACTGCCAACCCCGATTGGCATTTCAAGACTGCTCTGAATTAATTTCTTGAAATAATTTAACGTAGTTTGGGCCCTGGCTTTTTCTGAGGCTATCGCCCCTAGGCCCTCCAGGGGCTCATCTCACCGACACCCTATCGCAATTAGTAGGTATGAAAAATTAAGGATAGAAATAGAAAAAAGGGCAAAAAACCAGATACTTTCCTACTTCTTTAAATTTCGTGCTATATACTAAAAACAAAAGAATTTTCTAATATTTATATATGTATGTTGCTTTTATGAAGAAAAATCTTGAAATGCATCAAAAATATGAAATGAAATCCAATTTTTCGGAAAAAAATTGCCAGTTTTGTTTGAAGATGTGTAGAATTTAAAAAACTTTCTCTGTTCTTCGAAGTGAAAGGAATTAAAGTTCCGTAGACAGTTTTTATTGCAAAAACAAAAAATTTCTTCTGGGGCTCTGCCCCACAGATCCCCCGTTGCAAGCCTTTTGCCGCCACCCGCTTTATAGTTTTTTACGGCCCTTTTTACGACACGTTTCATCTGCAGTTGCTTGCTTATATATTTTACTTACATGCTCTGGATTATATGTTCTAAAAACGGAGTTTGGTCAACTCAACGCTCGAGCAAAATTCTCCTTAAGCTATATCGCACATTGAATTCAGGCTGCCGCCGCTTCCTTCATATTTATTTTTTTAGATAGATATTGAATTTGTGCAAAAAATTGATTATTTTGTTTTTGCTGTTTTTTACTACATTCTTTTCCTAATGTTCCCAAGCTGGATCTGTTATTCATACTGATTTCTGCCAAACCATAAAGTTGCACTAGCAGTTTGGTTAAAATTCCAATTGTATGCCGGAGCCAAACATTTGAGTGTTTCCACTAAGGTTTTTCCCATCGCCTTGAGGGTTGTATCAGACGAAATCAGAAGGTTTTATCAACGGCTTTTTACAATGTAAAAATTACTTGTCATAGCTTCGACTTTTGAAAACTAATTATAACGTGGTTAATAATGCTAATTGAATCTTAAAAACGGAGTGAATTATAACTGCGTTTATAAAATTCCCTTGCTATTTAAGTAAAACCAGAGAATAAAAATTTTAGCATTT
>JASAND010006223.1:0-12491 GCA_030248195.1 Trissonchulus latispiculum
TCGGCTTTTGTAAATTTTGTGGGGAGGAACTGACTTAATCACTCTTGTTACGCTTGATTAACTTTGAAGTGGCACCCTACTAAGCAGGCCGAAGAAATTTTACAGAAGAAAATTGGGCGAGGTCATGTCGTAATGACCTCTGTATTTCTCTCCCCATAAATTTTACTTGTTTAATATTAAGTGCTTGGAAAACTATCAAACTTCAGAAATAATGTATTTAAATCTTCAATTCCTTTCATGGCAATCAAATCAAAAATTAACTTTTATGCTTAAAATTGATTGAAATAGAGAATTGAATTTACACTAAAAATTAAATTACGACGAGTTTAATTTATGAAACACCTGGACCAGATTTTGCAAAAAATTGTAGTTCGTATGTACTTTGTAATCAGAAAAACTTTACGTTAAGTTCAATTGACATTAAATTTTTGTGAAGGTAAAAGCAATTTTTGAAACCCCGTAAATTTAAAACCGTCATGTTTTAAAAGAATTTTAAAGTTTTTCTGATTACAAAGTACTGTTACGAACTAGAATTTTTTCCAAAAGTTGGTCCAGGTGTTTCATAAATTAAAATCGTCGTAATTTAATTTTTAGTGCAAATTCAATTCTACATTTCAATAAATTTTAAGCATAAAAGTTAATTTTTGATATGATTGCCATGAAAGGAATTGAAGATTAAAATACATTATTTCTGAAGTTTGATAGTTTTCCAAGCACTTAATATTAAACAAGTAAAATTTATGGGGAGAGAAATACAGAGGTCATTACGACATGACCTCTCCCAATTTTCTTCTGTAAAATTTCTTCGGTCTGCTTAGTAGGGTGCCACTTTAAAGTTAATCAAGCGTAAATAGAGTCATTAAGTCAGTTCCTCTCCACAAAATTTACAAAAGCCGAAAATTCAAACAAAAAGCCAAAATCTGCATTAAAAGCCCGTTAAAATTTGCAAAGCATTGGCGGAATAATTTCATTCTTCTTGTCCGCACCTTCCAAAACTTCCACCAGTTTCAGGGCAAACTCAAAGGCCGTCCCGGGACCACGAGAAGTTATCAAATATCCATCCTGAACTACCCGATCTTCGCTGTACTTGTAGCCTAAAAAAGTTTCAAACTTCAGGTTAAACATAAAAGTTTAAAACTTTAGTTTAACGTTAAGACTTACCTAAAGGTTTTTGTAGAACTCCATTAGATAAAAACAAAAAATAAGAACAAAAATAAGGCCTAGCAGGAGTCGAACCACTGGAGAGTTAGATCACAGAGAACAAGTAGGCAGTCGAAAAAACCATCATACCAGAGCTAAATTCATCTTTAACACTGGGATGAGACGTGACAGATTTTCCGGCACCAATTCCGTGACTCTTGAAAGCGATCGGTCCTGAAATAAGGGTGGGCAACAGTTTTAGACTAGTAGATTACATAGGTAGATGTCAAATCTGACTGTCGTGTATAACTCATACAATGAAAAGGCCTGTTAACTACCACTTAGGCACCACTAATTAGTGTAAATACAAATAACAAACTCGGAGACATCCTAAGTTTGACAGTGCAAATGGATCAAACCAAAATCCTAAGCATGGGTTTCTTGAAGAACAAATATAAAAAACAAAAACCAAGATTATATATACTCCAAAGGACGAGCTTAAATTTAATACCGTTGTGATAAACAAACATCTTCAGAAAATTACCGAGCTTACCGGCGCAGATTGCGGCCAAAATGGATTCTCGAGTTTCATGCTCTTTCAGCAAGTCGCCAACTTCCTTGGACTAGAAAAGAAATGCAGGCAACAAAATCATTAGCTCAAATAAAAAACTGTTCAGTACTACAGAAATTAAATGAAACAATTAAACAGGAGGACTTTATCTACGGGGGGGGGCGGGCTTCTTCCTGCAGGGGAGAGGCCACGAAAGATCGGTTCCCTCCAAGATTTGCTCCCCCCCCTCAGAATAGCCTACCCGAGAATGTTCCTTCCCCCAGAACCCAAAAGTGCTCGGAAAAACTAGGTTCTGTGAACAAATTTACAAAAAACGGCTTTTTTGGGGATTTTTATATATATAAATTAAAGCTTAATTTAATTAAGGATATGTTAAATTATGTCCCCTACTAGGGGGGAAAATGCCCTCGACGGGCAACCAACTTGGTAGAATAGGGAAAGACTTGAATGTTAAATACACGGTGCATGGTTGCAACTGAGATTCTGCTGAAGCGGAAAAATGCCGTTTCTCAGCGTCTAAAATGACAGAAACCAGCTGTGTGCGCCGAATAGGGAATCTACTCGGCGACTAAAATGAAAGAAACCAGCTTTGTGCGTCGAATAGGGAATCTACTCGGCGACTAAAATGAAAGAAACCAGCTTTGTCGCCGAATAGGGAATTCCCTCCTTCCGCCCTATTCGCGCGAACTTTGAAGCCTGTTATGTGTTGCTTTGCTGAATAATGAGAGAGCTTCGGAATGGCAGAATTACTTCAGAATGCAAAACAAAAGTTTTATCAAACACTTACGTAAGTCAAGGTTTTCACAGACATAAATACGCTGTCTTCGATGTGCTATCATCAGAAACATTGAGAGCATATATATATATATAGGTGTGCTCTGTGCTGATCTTGCCGAGAATTGATACAATCACACATTATATAAAATGAAATGCGATTGATTGTATATGTTTTAGCACAAGGACTGTCGACCACAAATTGTTTAAACTGCGTATATACTTATTGTTGCTTTCTGTTGGTCCTGCTAGCGGTTGTATGCATAAAATATTTACGGATCACATAGCTAAAAAAGAAATTAATCTAGCGCCACCCTAGTCACCACGCAATCGGTACGGGAAATGTCATATTGAGCGCAATGCTTACGTTTGCAGTTCCTAACAGAATAATTACCTATATATTTCCTCCCGAAAGACGATAGGTGGCCTAAGCCTATTTTCGAGTCACCACGCAACCGGCACGTGAAATGTCATATTGAGCGCAATGCTTACGTTACCAGTTCCCAACAGAATAATTGCCTATATATTTCCTCCAAAAAAAGAGAAGTTCGCGCGAATAGGGCGGAAGGAGGGAATTCCCTATTCGGCGACAAAGCTGGTTTCTTTCATTTTAGTCGCCGAGTAGATTCCCTATTCGACGCACAAAGCTGGTTTCTTTCATTTTAGTCGCCGAGTAGATTCCCTATTCGGCGCACACAGCTGGTTTCTGTCATTTTAGACGCTGAGAAACGGCATTTTTCCGCTTCAGCAGAATCTCAGTTGCAACCATGCACCGTGTATTTAACATTCAAGTCTTTCCCTATTCTACCAAGTTGGTTGCCCGTCGAGGGCATTTTCCCCCCTAGTTTCGCTTATTTTTCCGCTGCAGAGAAAATCATGTCAGAGAAGCTGCATACATACATACACAATGTAAGCAAAGCTAGCTACGGCAAACAGGCTGGATGAAAACGTTCTAGTTCAACTGAATGTATTTGCTGAAGCGGAAAAATGCCTGTTAATAGCCTTTTCAGAACTTTATACACGGTGCCTTATCTTAGGCAGGAAGGCCACTGTTCATGGCTTTTCAGAACTTTTTACACGGTGCGTTATCTTAAGCAGGAAGGCCACTGTTCATGGCCTTTTCAGAACTTTTTACGCCACTGTTCATGGCCTTTTCAGAACTTTTTACACGGTGCGTTATCTTAGGCAGGAAGGCCACTGTTCATGGCCTTTTCAGAACTTTTTACACGGTGCGTTACCTTAGGCAGGAAGGCCACTGTTCATGGCCTTTTCAGAACTTTTTACACGGTGCGTTATCTTAGGCAGGAAGGCCACTGTTCATGGCCTTTTCAGAACTTTTTACACGGTGCGTTATCTTAGGCAGGAAGGCCGCTGTCCATGGCCTTTTCAGAACTTTTTACACGGTGCGTTATCTTAGGCAGGAAGGCCACTGTTCATGGCCTTTTCAGAACTTTTTACACGGTGCGTTATCTTAGGCAGGAAGGCCACTGTTCATGGCCTTTTCAGAACTTTTTACACGGTGCGTTATCTTAGGCAGGAAGGCCACTGTTCATGGCCTTTTCAGAACTTTTTACACGGTGCGTTATCTTAGGCAGGAAGGCCACTGTTCATGGCCTCTTCATAACTTTTTAAACGGTGCGTTATCTTAGGCAGGAAGGCTATTTTAAAAGCCATCCAGCACCGTAACCTTGGATATGCAGTTATATACATGACAAACGTTGCTCTGCTCATTTAGGGCTTTCACTTAAAACCAAATTTGACAACTTTTGGAAATTTTGATTTTTGACCAATTAGGACCCCTTGCCAGGCCGCCACAGGCCGCTGGGTCCACTTTAGAGGGGTCCTCCAACGACAAAAAATGTTCGCCTCACCAAGGGCTTTCATTTGATACCAAACTTGGAAATTTTTAAAAAAATCGATTTTTGACCAGTCCGGACCCTGGTCAGGGCGCCACAGGCCGCTGGGGCCACTTTGGAGGGGTCCTCCAACGACAAAAATGTTCGCCTCACCAAGGGCTTTCATTTGATACCAAACTTGGAAATTTTTTAAAACATCGATTTTTGACCAGTCCGGACCCTGGTCAGGGCGCCACATTCCGCTGGGGCCACTTTGGAGGGGTCCTCCAATGACAAAAAATGTTCGCCTCACCATGGGCTTTCATTTGATACCAAACTTGGCCACTTTTGGAAAAATCGATTTTTGGCCATTTTGGACCGGTCCGGACCCTGGTCAGGGCGCCACAGGCCGCTGGGGCCACTTTGGAGGGGTTCTCCAATGACAAAAAATGTTCGCTTCACCATGGGCTTTCATTTGATACCAAACTTGGCCACTTTTGGAAAAATCGATTTTTGGCGATTTTGGACCGGTCCGGACCCTGGTCAGGGCGCCACAGGCCGCTGGGGCCACTTTGGAGGGGTCCTCCAATGACAAAAAATGTTCGCCTCACCAAGGGCTTTCATTTGATACCAAACTTGGCCACTTTTGGAAAAATCGATTTTTGGCCATTTTGGACCGGTCCGGACCCTGGTCAGGGCACCACAGGCCGCTGGGGCCACTTTGGAGGGGTCCTCCAATGACAAAAAATGTTCGCCTCACCAAGGGCTTTCATTTGATACCAAACTTGGCCACTTTTGGAAAAATCGATTTTTGGCCATTTTGGGCATGGTCCACGGTCCGGACCCCTGGCCAGGGCGCCACACGGGTCCGGGCGAAACCTACTATAGCCTATGCTGTAGTGCTCCCGCACCCCACCCCAAACCCCAAATAAGAGAGACCTGCTCACTGTAGATATTTCTGTAGAAGAGGTTAAAGTTGGAGTTGCGACACGGTAGGGCCCACCACCATCAGGGTGCCCCCCAGCCACATGGATAGGTCCTAGAGCGAAACTAATGGGCCATTTAGATTCACCATATAGGGGTTCCTATTCGAATACGAAACCTCAGCCCAGCAGCTCTTATGTATAGGGCTGCCTACTCCGTAGGCCCAGACCCCCCCTTTTACACGTTAACTACTGACCCCTGGCCAGGGCGCCACAGATGACCGACCAACGCCAAACTCTCAAATGGAGACCTCCACCCTTGGGCCATGCCACAACCCCAATATGAGAGCCCAGCTTCGCTCGCTGCGATCTATTTCGAAGTGCAATTATTTTCGGACTTAGTTTTTTTTCGGGGGTCACTTGGGGGGTCCCCACCGGGGGGGTGGGGCCATCTGGGGGGTCCTGGAACCGCGGAAAGTAATTTCCCCGGAATTGGGGCACTTTTTGTACAAGAAAAACCTAAAATAGTATGGCTCTGAAGGGTCATCCGACCTGCACCCCTGGGGGGAAAAAAAAAAAAAGAGGAGAAACGCGACCTGCTCGGGGGGCCAATTTTCATATCTCAAGATCTACCCGGCCGATCCGGCTGAAATTTTCACAGCATGTACCCCTGCCCACAGGCTCTTCACACACCAAGTTTGAGCCCGATCGGTCCACTCCTCCGCTGGCCCCAGGCCAAACAATGTCCAGATTATACACATTGCGTCAAATTTTCCCTATTCTAGGGGGAGCGCTAACGCGCTCCCCCTAATATGTCCTTAGTCCCTTGCTCACGGGGATTATAGAAAGCCTTGTGGCAGCGGGGATTCAAACTTCGAACTATCGGATCCACAGTCGAGCGCCTTAACCACTCGGACGTCACACAAGTTATGAGTCTTAAAATATACGTTAAGACATTTTGTTCGAAGCACCCAGAAAGTCCTAACAGTTTTCACCATCAGAAACCGTTTCGCCGTCACCATCACCACCACCAACAACCAGGGGCGTATCCAGGGGGGTGGTCCAGGGGGTCCGCCCCCCCTTTTCGGAAAACGTTTAGAATTTTTAACTATTTTTTGTCATTTCTGAGGAAAAATTAGGCTCGGACCCCCACTTTTCGGGTTGGACCCCCTCCTTTTTAAAATCCTGGATACATCCCTGCCAACAACCCACACCCCAAAACTTCTGGATCGGACAACGGTTTTATTCCGGCTACAGCCGGAATCTCTAAGCAGTGAGAGGACTCAGAGCTTAAATTTTCCATCCAGATCTTTCTTCAAACACAGTTCGAAAATATCAAACGATTCAACGTATGTAGAGAAGTGACCACTCAAGCTGTGGGCGGCGGTGAATGAATGCAACCAAATCGGAGGTAGTGGGGAAAGATATGCAGGCTAAACACTCCGAGACTTACCTCGGCCAAATTTTTGGCACCTTTCAGACCGCCAGGCAAAACCACAGCATCATAGGGTCCGTTGAGGGCTGCTTCTTTGAGCGGTTTGTCCGGTTTCACAAAAACGCCCCGACTACAGGTCACCGGGTCTGGGCCCGAGAGGCCGGCAACGGTTACATCGCACTAAAACATCAGTGCAACAAACAAATTACGTGCTAACTAAATCACAGAAGACAACTCTGACAGCAGCAACAATAAATAGTGATATTTCAGAAAATTAATTAATTAAATAATTAACTAAGACAATAAATTAGTATTCTAGACGTGAGCAAGGAAATAATTTTTTGTCCCAGTCGACCAGGCCCAGCCCGTACAAAAATTTAGTAATAATAAATATATACCGTTTATGCTTCTAATTATTGAAAAGCAATCAGAATGGGTGACATTTTGTGGCCAATTTTGGATCTTCTACGACACTATCTTAAGAGATGGGTCAGACTCTTTTGACCAACGGCCAAATAACTTAACGGCCAGCTAGCCAGTAGAAGTTGACGTCAGGTCGTGCTGAAGGGACCGAAATGCTCATCTCTAAGGAAAAGTCAACTTACTTTTCCGGAAGGTCTCTATCATAAATCAAAGCAAAAAACGATGCTTTGCGCGCTTGCCTATCGCTTAAACCTCATCCAGAGGTCCCCTCTCATCAAACTCATAAGTATGCTTGTGCGCTAAAGCTTGGAACTATAGCAACAGACACAATTTAAGCTAGCATTAAAATGCAAGATTCGCCGGCTAATTGGTTTGACTCAGTAGAGAGTAAATTCGATGGAGGTGGGTCAGCCTAAAGCTAGCAAAGTGTACGTATCGGTAGGGGATCGAACCCAGTTACGCGGACGGAAGCTTAGCAGTACCTGCGAGCATGCCCACCTAAGGCTGGAAGAAACATGAAGAGTGATACCCCAAAATCTGAAATATGCGTGAGTGATACTCCAAAATAAAAGGTGAGTGAAAGTGACACACTTACGCCGCCGCGCCGCAGGATATCAATGGAGATAACGGCCTCCATTTCTTCCGCGCCTTCGGCGAGAATAACCATCACTCGTTTACCCATTGCTGACGACAGACGACTCAGATATTGTCGGATTAGCATCAACTGAAAATGTGGGGATGAGAAATTAAAACGTAAAAAAACAGACGAACACTTTTTTGCACCAGAAAATACATTTTCCCATTGACTCAAAAAGTATATATTTTCGCAATTGTTTTAGACTTAATGTTAAGATTTTCGTTACGTAACAGGATGGACTAAGGGGAAGGGACAAGCTAACATTTGTTTGACTGCTAAAAACTACTCCAACATGTGACGACTTCAAACAAACGCTGGAGGAGGCATCTTTACTTCCAGCCCGCTAGCCGGTGAACTGTCATATATAGTATATATATGTCTATATATATAGTATATATAGTCAGCCGGGACATATATAGTAAACTGTAATCTAGAAGGTTTATATCGGAGCGGAGAGTCCCTCTGCCATTTTGAGAGTAGTCCTCCAAAGCACAACAAATACAGCGAAAAGAAGGCGGAAACTTGGGACCTTTTCAAGCAAGGAGGATAGAGTAAAGTAGAGCAGAGTTAAATAAGCATTTTAACTCGCTTTAACTCCACTAGAGCTTGAGTTTTCCTTTCATGAAAAGGTTCGAGTTAACCTTAACTCTTACTCAGCCCTTTTTTGAAATGGACTTTGGATCGCTGGCTAAGTCCGGTTACTGAAGCAACACTAGGTCACCACAGTGAGAGTTGGCCGCAAATTTATTCGTATGCTTCGAAAAGCCTTAAGCATACACACAAAAAGGGGGGCCCGATTCTCAGGAGAGCCTACACATGAAAATTCCAAAATTTGATGGGGTCAACCCAAATTTAGAAAAACTTAACGATTTTAAGCAATTTTTGTTGCTTCCGGTCACCTTATAATCAAGAAACGTCATTTGAAAAAATCGCTAAAATGTTGAAAAACGTGATTTTTGTGTAAAAATCGTTAAGGAGCTTACTCTTTTTTCTTTTTTTGGCCGAGAGGGTCTAACGCCTTTTCCTTTCTAGCCGAGAGAGCCTACCCATTTTTTCCGGTGTTGGGGTGTCTGTAAATAACCCAAGGTGGTTTTTACAGGGGAGGGGGCGGTGGGGGCCCTCCGAAATTGTCTTCCCCCGATATCGCCCCCCCCCCGGAATTTTTGCTTCTCCCCCCGGGAGTTTTTGGAGGCCCAACTTTTCGCCAAAAATAGGCAAATTCTCGACAGATTCTGTAGCTTACATAAAGTTTAGCCCAAAGGCTTACAAAAGCAGGGGCGAAAGCTGGGGGGGGGGGAGACGTCCCCCCTCCCCCGTCGCGAGTCTAAGATAGGAAAAATTAAGGAGAAAAATAGGGAAAAGGGCAAAAAATTTAGTGCCTTCGGCGCTTTCGTCTACTTCTTAGCAGCATATTCATAGTGTATTTGAAGAAAAAGCTTGAAATGCGTCCGAATTTTCGTGAAATCCCATTTTTGCTTTTAAAAATGCTTAAAATTGAAAATTTCGGCGGTTCGTTGAAATGTAAAGAATTAACGATTTGAACACCGATTTTATTACAAAAACAAAAAATGTCTTCCCCCTGGTAGAAAACTTTTTTCCGTGGGGACCCGCACCTCTGTCACAAAATCCTGGATCTGCCAGTGTACAAAATGGCCACTTTTGTCAGAAAGCAGGGTTTTCAAGGTGTATACGTACACTACAGAGAAGTTTCACTATACACTTGGCCAGGTTAGCAACGTTCTTAGCTTCAAATCTATCTAATGCAAAAATTCGATGAAATACAAACGAAGCCTAACGTCAACGCACGTTCAAGTCAACAGGTTTGATCCAGCAAAAGTCTGACCGCCGCAAAAACTACTTAAAATAACGCCAGTTAATCGGGGTTAGCAGGAATCATGAGTAAACCAATACCAACGCAATATAATCTCTCCAAGAAGATGGAAGCCGAGCTAACAAGCCTTGTTCGGAGTCCATTTCTACAAAGTAGGAGTGTAATACTCTCATTAAAACTTCTGTTTGCTAAATTTCGAAACTTCAACTTTAAGTTTTTAATTATATAGCTAACTTTCATTTTTGCTTGTCAACATCAACTATATATATTATCAAAATTTTAACTTTCCCTCTAAAAGTTCAAGGAACCAGTCCCCAAAGCTATTATTTTTAGGCCAAGAATTAAAAAATATCTCACAACTGTTTCGTCTGAGACCCGTTTTTATCCTCCAATTAAGGAGTAAATAAACCATATCAGGCACTTGACATTTAAGTATTAACCTTTCGTTCAAGCCAGCTACAACTTTTTATTTGTCTCAATAAAAAGCCACAACAAACGGAAAGCGGAAGTCTTCTTGCTCTATATTTATGACAGCCAGCATAATTAAATGCTGCTAAAAAATTTTAAAATCTATTTATGATACACGAGCTGTATTCAGAGATAAACTATGAAAAACATTAAGGAACAAAAACCCAACTCTAACAAGTGTACAGGCAAAAATATTTACTATGAGTTAAGGCGTTGCATAATGCGACCATATTATAACAAAAATAATTGCATAAATACAGCCTACATCTCATCTCATGTGTACATATTAATTTTAGTGCAACTGCAAATTAAGTACGTCATCAAACATTCTCAGATTTTCTTGCAGACACGACGAAATTAGGAAACTGGAATTAGGAAATTAGGATACACATGGAAAAGTGCTTAGTCTAAAAAATTTGCAATAACTTTTCACCACACAATACTGGAAAAGTCGACCTTAACTTTCAGAAGTGAAGCAGTAAGTCACTGAGTGACCAGCTTAAGCTTACAGTAAAGTATCACTCAATATAAAAGGTACTCAATAAAACATCTCTGTTACCCTATATTACGTATATACACTGACTAGGAAGATAAAAACCGTAAATTTTGATACAGGATTCACCAAATATTAGGCAATTGAAACCATCATAACAGTACAGCTTGACTGATAGCTACAATTCGAATATTTAAGGCAATTAACCAAAAAATAAAAATTTTGTGAATTCTGGACTGAAGAAATTTCTGCAAGGCGTATGCAAACTGGCAACATGAGCTACATATACATACAAAATTTACGACTGAACAAGTACGCTGCAAAAGAAACAAGTATGTACAGAGAAAGAACAAAAAACAATTCTAGTAATTAAAAAATTAAAAACAAAAAACATGAAAGCTAAAAAATGGATAAGGGGGGTGCCTTTGTAATCAGAATTTCAAAAATAGAAAAATAGGTTATACGGTTAAAAATTCAAAAACCCAAAACTGGATGCATACAATTTAATTAGCACAATTTTACAGAAAGGAGGTATAAGCAAGTCCAAAGGAAAAGCAAAATGCGAGGACAAAGAAAGAATCAAATCATCAGGCATTTTTGTAAGACAAAAATAGCACAGAGCAGAACTAGCACAACGAAACCGCAGGTTCGCAAAAAACCTAACAGTCGATGTCGAGTTTAATTACGTATGCCTAACAACACCGTGTGGATATACCAGGAAACATCGGTGCGAAGCGCAGGCATAAGAACAAAAGATCGTACTGCAAATTTGAAAATGCAGAATTGCAATTTGCAAAAAGTGATACTACTGTTTTTAGAAAATAGAAAGCCATAGACTAAACTTAGGCTCATCACATTCTACGTTCGGTCGACAAAGTGCAATTCTGCATAATGAAATTTACTAAAAATCTTGTCCAGGTAGGAGGTTCGATGCAGTTTTCTTCTTCAAGGCAACTTGGGGGAAGGGGGCACATTTCACAAAACCACTCAGCTATGCAAAGTATAAGCATATGAAGCAGTGGCCTTTACTACATTCACGCATACTATATTGCTTGCTACGCTATAAAACACGCATAGTACACCAATATTCGGTTATTCGAAATAACGAAATTCTGCATGATGAGACGGAACGCCGCCAGGTCACCAGTAAACCGCCAACTATATAGACGTAATGTAAACGAGTATGGCACAGTACGTAGGTATACAACGACACACTGATCGATACATGCATAGCACACCCAGTTGGTCTAATGAATCTCTGCGTTTCAAGCTAGACCAGTGCGCTGAGCATGAATTCGGCATAATGAGTTTCGACCAACTGAGACGGGTCGCAGGATACCGATCCATACATCATTATGTAAAGTTTGAGTACGTCTGGTAGCATAGCATGAACTACACACAGACTGTTCAAAACTCATAGCACATCAAGTCGGTCATACGAACTTCTACATTTTGAGACACAGCTTAAGGCAATTCGACCTAATGTAAATTTTCTGCCAACTGAGATCCGCCGAGTTGATCAGTGATGAGCCGGCGTGGCGTCCTTGGCACACCGATAGATGGCGTCCAACAACTTCACAAATCCCGTATCCTTGGGCCGCTCTAGGCCACGCATCAGCCGGCGCTTCATGATGCGGACAAACTCCTTGTTGCTCAGTTCACCGTCCTCTTAAATGAAGAAAAAACAGATAATTTCAACATTTAATTAAAATTTAATTTTAAAATTTAAAACTCCTGGAACGCTTGACCTCTGGATTGTGATCTCCAATGCTGGGGACTTACGACTCGCCTCACTATAACAAGTGTAAAGAAAAGTCATACAGGTTTTGAGGACAAATTTCAAATTTTTTTCCGTCTGCTTTCCGATTTGTTAGGTATTTTTTCAAATATATTTAGCAATTTGAAGCTTAGATCTACTGGTTATAGAATATTAAATTTTAATACACAGCAGCCTAAGTAGC